>VMDR010024117.1:0-15203 GCA_007922815.1 Macrotus californicus | reverse complement strand
ACCACCCTCATGACATCATCGATAACATCAAGAGTGGTGCACTGGAATGCCCGGCTACTTAACAACCACAAAGGGAAATATTTCAATTAAAGATATATGACAACCAAAAAAAAAGATTCCTTGTCATCCCTCCACCCAGCTCCTTTATTCCTTACTTAGGTAATTTCTGTTCATCTTTTAGCTCTCAGTCCAAATGTTACTTCCTCAGAGAAGCTTTTCTTGATTCTCCAAATATACTTTCATATCTTTTATGGCTCTGAGCATGTTTTATAATATTATTTTTATATTATTTGTTAATCGAGTATATTTTGGAGCTGCAAGTGATAACAACTGGTAATGTCTTGATAAGAAGTGGTAATGTCTTGATAAGAAGTGGTAATGTCTTGATAAGAAGTGGTAATGTGTGCCTTTGCTATACTGTAAAATCAATGACATGTCTGATTTTTGTTTTATTACAAGTCCTGGCACCATTTCTTCATTCATACAACAAATGTTTATTGCATAGTATGCCTGCTACTCTTCTAGAAGTGAGTGAACAATTCCTAATGGAGTATATATTAAGTTGGCAAAAGATAGTAAGTAAGATAAATAGTAAAAGATATAATAGATGATGATAAATTAAGTGGAAGATAAAGCAGGAAGGGGTAAAGAATGCATTTCTGTGTTGGTATTACAGTTTTAAATAGGGTGGTGGCCACAGAAGTCCTCACTGAGGGAAACATTTGAATAAAGACCCAAAGAAAAGGGAGTGATCCATGAAGATATCTGGGGACACAGCATTTTGTGTAGAAGGAAAGTGCAAAGGCCTGAACTGGGAAAGCAAGTGGCATTTTCCATGAACAGTAAGTCCACTCTAGATGGGGTTCAGTAAGCCAAGGGAAAAGTCCCAGAGAAAAAGTCAAAGAGGAGGTGGGGACCAAGTACTGCAGGACCTTGTAGGCAACAGTAAGAACTTGGGTTTTTCTTTGTATGATTGTGTGTGGCATAATTTAATTTAAACATTAATTAGATTATTCTGTTTTGAAAATAGACTGAAGGGGAGCAAGTAGCAAAGCAGTTACTAGCGTATTAGAATAATCGAGAAAGAAATAGTGGTGGCTCGGACTAGACTGGAAGATATGAGTGTCAGAATCTGGATATACTTGAAGGTAGAGTTGACAGGATTAGCAGACAGACCAGACCAGGTAGAGATGGGATATGAGAGGAGTCAAAGATGACTCCAAGCATTTTGACTCAAACAACTGAAAGAATGCTTTACCATTACTGGAGATAGAGAAGACTATGGGAAGAATAGATTTGGGGAGAAATTAGGTTTTATTTGTATATTTAGTTTCAAAACACTTATTAGATTTTTATGGTAGCCAGCCTCAGAGAAGACAGGCAAAGATCCTTTCCTCTTGAATTTAGTCCTTTGTGGAATCCCTCCCACATTTAATCAATGATGGTCTGTTTGACCAATAGAATACTGCAATGGTGATGGCATGTGACTTCTAAGGCTACATCATACAAGTCATTGAGTTTCTGCCTAGATCTCTTGGAGTTTTACTCTAGAGGAATCCAGTAGCCATGCCCTTAGGACTGATGCTCTCCTGTCCCGCAGGACAATGTGTTGTGGATGATTGTCCTATATCTCCGGACAAATGACAAACAATGAACAAATTCACATGGACTAAAGGAATCCGGTGGAGAAAAAGGGATGGCACAGCCACTCTCTAAGTGAGAAAGAGAGTGCTAGCTTGGCCACTCTCTCAGTAAGAGAGAGGACCTCGACCCCTCGCCTGGACAGGCTTTTATTGACACTCCAGGTACATTACATCAAGGATGGTCCTCATTTACTATGCACAGCTTCACTTTAGGTGGTTACCAATTGTAGATAACAAAGGAAAGATGGTTGCTAATCACTTCAAAGATAAAATACAAAGGGGAGAGGTGGCTTAGCTGGTTACACAGGTACTTTGGAAGTCTAGTGCAAATCAAAGTAAACTTCTGCTGTCTCCATCCCAGCTGAGGGAGTTTTTTTTAGCAAGAGCAAGTTTCAAAGTGGCCTAGGAGCAATGTATGCCTGATTCCCCACGGGAGACCCATCCATGGATCCATTTCCTGCATGCTGAACATGCATCTGTCTGTTTTCAGAATCAGAGCTGAGCTACAATCCACATTTCATGCAGATAGGTCCCTATATAGGACATTCGAGCAGCCCTACTGAGAGGCTCATGTGGAGAGAAACTGAGGGCTCCCACCGACACACAATACCATTGCTACTTGTGAGTATACCACCTTAGAGGTAGATCCTCCAGCCCTGTGTGATGACTGCAACCCCGCCCAATACCTGACTGCAATGTCATGAAGGATATGAGACAGAATGGCCTGCCAAGCCTCTCCTAAATCCCTGAACATGGAAACCATGAGAGATAATATGTGACTGTTAGTTTTAAGCCACAAAATTTGGTATACTCTGTTGGTTTCATGAACATCTCATTCATTTTAACATCTACGAAATCTCTAATAGTTGTTGAGTCCGATACATATTTGCCCTTCGTTTCTTAAATGTTGTTATGCCTGATACATAATATGAATTCAACAAGTGTTGAGTAAATGAAAAGGTGAACAAGAACATAAGTAGAATAGAATTTAGAAAATAAGTTGAGCAGAAGGGATGAGCATACTGAACTATGCATTGAAATGAGATTGCTTATTGGGCACTAAAAGTACACAACCATTTCCTTTTTCTTACTTCCTCCTATTTTAGTGGAGACAAAGGTCATAATGGTTAGGTGGGAAAACTATGTATTCCAGAAATTTTGACAATTACACTTAAATTAGTGGTGTGCCTGGCAACCTTCACTTAAATGTCAAAGCATAATCAATAATGAAACAAAAGGTTGAACAAAACAAAACACTTCTTCTCCTTCCCCATTATGCTTCAATCACAAAGGCTTGTTTCTGCTCCTGCAACTTGCAAGGTCTACTGGTGCCTTTGCCCCAGCTATCATCCCACTGCCCTCAGATCTTTGCTTGACTGCCTCTATCTTATTTTTCAGGCCTCAAATCAAATATTGCCTCCTTAGACTTTCCCTGATCCCCAGTCCAAGTAAGCTCCCATTACCCCCAAATCACCCTTATCACTTTCCCCATGGTAGTTATGGCTACCTAAAATCATCTCATTCACTTGTAATAACTCATTATTTGTCTTCCCTCTAGTATAAAAGCTTCTGTATGTCCCTAGTTTATCACAAATCTAGAATGATGACACAGTAGGCATCTAGCACATGCTGGATCCTCATGTGTCCTGATATGATTATTTAAACATGTAATGAGCATATGTTGCCAATATAGTCTTTCCTGTATGTCAGCTGGGCAACTGCTCAGCTTGCTGCCTGTCACCGAGGAATAGACAAGAGTCTCACAAGGTAACTATGCTATTCACTCAGATTTTATTGCATGCAGGTTCACTCAAAATAGAACATTAACATACATGAACATCCTACTCCCACTCTAACAATTTAAGAGAAATATAACACGCATACACACACACAACAATCAATGGGGAACAATGAATCCAGGGTCTCAGTCTGCAGGTCCAAGAGACAGCATGGGAGTTGTCAGTATCTTACAAGGAAGGATTTCTGGAGCCAGGTTGACAGCAGAACAGACAAAGTCTACCCAGCAGGGCAGAGCCTCCGGCAGCTGATGCCAAAGGAGATCAGCATGGCATGGAGTAGCATGTTGCTGTGTGGAGCTCAGCTGCCTCAGCAGTGGTCTGGGGCCTGCCTCAATGATATCTTGAAAGTGGTGTACTCCACCCTTGTAGGGTCTCTTGATGAGTGTCTTGGCACCCCTGATGATAAGTGGGGAATTTCCCCAGGAGCATGTCTATGGGTGGTCTTGCTCTGCAGACATGGCTATTTTGGTCACATGTGCAGATATCTTAGGTGTGTCTCCTTGCTAAATGTATCTAGTGTGACTTAGGTAGTTTTTCCCTCTGGAACCAAAGTGTCACGGCTGACTAACAGCCATCTTAGTTGACATGAGTGACTCCATCTTGTTTTATATACTTTATCCTATGTTGACTGGACCAATGCCATTTTATTGGTCCTGCTCTACACAAAATGTATTTAGTTTTCATTTTTTGGATTAAAAGTAAAGTTTTTAGTTAGGAAAGTCTATACCTCTTCATATGTTTCATTTTCCATTTCTATAATTTAAATAATTATCCTTTGCTCATTTTTCTATTTTTAAAAATCAATTTGTACTGCCTGACTCATGTGGCTCAGTTGGTTGGGTGCCACCCCACAAAGCGAAAGGTGACCAATTCAATTCCCAGTCAAGGCACATGCTTATGTTGCGGTTCGGTCCCCAGGCACACATAAGAGGCAACAAAAGGATGTTTCTCTCCCTCCCTTCCCGTCTCTCTGAAAGTAAATTTAAAAAATTTTAAAAATCAATTTATAATTAAGATACTAACCCTTTCTTTGACTGTTAGAGATGGATGGCAAATATTTTTTCCAATGTATTTGCCTATTGACTTTTGTCCATGTTTTCCTTGGGCACAGGTTCTATATTTCCCACAGTTTGTTTCATCAAGTGGGGCCTTTGGGGTTAGTTTACTTAAACATATGACTTTAGGTAAGTAGGCTGACACTTAGTGACCAAAACTCAAGTTTCTCAATTGCATTTTTTCTTTTGTGAAGTGGAGATAATGGCAATGAATATGTCACAAAATTGTGAGGATTAAGTTAAATTAAGGATATAAAATGGCTCAGGATGTGCACACTGAAAAGTTCTCTGAATAAGAATGGTCATTCTGATTCTTCCTGGTTCAGGTAGCAGTATAATTTTCATATATATTTTAATCCTCACTTGAGGATGTGTTTATTGATTTTAGAGAGAAAAGAAGGGAAGGAGTGGAAGAGAGAAAGAGCGAGAGACATCAGTGTGAGAGAGAAACGTCCATCAGTTGCCTCCCGTATGTGCCCCAAGCAGGGATTGAACCTGAAACCTAGGTATGTGCTGTGACAAGGAATCAAACGGCAGCCTTCTAGTGTATGGGATGACACTCCAACCAAATGAGCCATCTCCCCAGGACTAATTTTCTCACATATTTTAATTGTTTTGTCCTTTAGGAATTAATTTTGGTGCACCAAATAACTTACTTCAACACCCAAAGTGAACCTGTGGTTCTGGGTGTGCAAGGTCTCCTTAAAAGCCGTGAAGCATCAGCCAACCAGCCAGGGCCCATTAGCCTTGGGCGAAGGGTGGGCCGGCTATGCTCCCAGTGGGTGGGCCTACGCCTAGGCCCCGCCCACCTCCATATCTACCCGCCCCTACCCGCTCGGCCTGGCCTCATCTGAGCTTCGGTTAGTTAGACCCCACCCCCCGCCCATCTTTGTGCCCCCGCCCCACCCGCCCACTTCCCTGCTCCGTTGGCGTGTCTCGTCTGGCTGGCCAGTCCCCTCTGGTTCCCGAGACTGCTGCTAGCCGGACTCTAGACCTGCTCCCTGGTGTTCGCAGCTGAGGCAGTAGGTGAGCGCGGGCTGTGTGCTGGGCGGTGTGGCAGCTCGGGGTTGAAGGGCAGTCGGGCCCGGTGCTAGGAGTGTAGGAGCAGCGCAGCGGGAGGGACAGCCGGGGTGGCAGCCTGGAACCGGCGCCGGGAGGTGGGGCCTGCACCGGGCGGGGCGGAAGCAGGACCGGCCACTTGCCTGCTCAGTTACCGCGAGCTCCACCTCGTTTCACTGTGTAGGCCGTGTTTTCCTGCGGTAGCCTTTGCACTTACCGTCAGACAGAGGGCGTGCGGGATGGGTCCTGCGGTGGCGATTTCCCCAGACTCAACACCGTGAGCAAGCGGTGTAAGCGTTAGCCCATCCGATACCTGCATTCACCACTTAACGTACAATTGTTACTCCTTTTCAAGCTGAAGGAAGCTCAGAGTCAGCAATTTACCATTAGGGTTGGAAAGGTCTGTACAGTTTCACATCACAAGCTTTGGGGCTTAAAGGTAAGAACATTACTCTTTGAAAAAAACCAGGTACCGAGGTTTCAAGTCTCTGCTTTGAGGTTTGTTAGCTGTGTGACCTTGGGCAGGTTGACCTCTTAGGACTTGTTTCTGCACTTGTAAAGCGAAGATAAAATACCCTATGTCAGTGTTGTTACGAAGACGAAATACGATGATATTTGTAACACAGCAAAGTGTCTGCCTTGTATATCCTACTCGTCACTAATTGGGGTCAGCACACTCCAGCCCTGAGCACCAGGAACCAGCTCAAACAAAACTTGTGCAGGCCCAGAGCTCAGAGACAGGGACTTAGGCGAATAAAAAACATGGCCCTCGCTGCTGTAGCTCAGTGGATTGAGCACAGGCCTGCAAACCAAAAGGTCACTGACTTGATTCCCAGTCCCGGCACGTGCCTTGGTAGCTGGCCTGGTGACCAGTAGGGGGTATGAGAGGCAACCACACATAAAAATAAATAAATAAATGAAGGAAGGAAGGAAGGAAAGAAAGAAGGAAAGAACAGTTAAGCCACACTAGTACAGTCATTGGTGGTACCCAGGGCCACTTCCTCTTTGCCTGTGTGAGGATTTTTTTAAAAGGCAGTTCCTTTTGGCTGATGAATTAGAAAAATACATTTCATTTTGGTTTGAAACAACTTAGAGATTAGTCTTTGGGACTGGACATGCTGAGGCTCTCTGGGTAAGAGGGGGCCTGCTCTTTCAGGACTTTTTTCTCAGATCTAGTGCCTAAAGAATGGAAAGGGACAAGAGGTGTCAGAATGGGGACAAAAGAGGCTTTTGCCTTTTAAGGACTGCTTAATGACTAGACACATCTCCTAATTTTACCTATAACTGTGAACACTTTGTAGACAATGACCATCGTTCCCACGTTAGGCAAGCAACCTAAGGATTACACACATGCTCTCTACAACGCTGGCACTACTGTCCTGAACATTTCAGCCATAACCTCTGTCCTGATACCCAATTCCTCAGTGCCTATCAGTTCTTGGTTCTCTAGCTTTAGACACAGCTGTGCTTTTTTCTACTGCTGTTAGAATTTTCTTTTTTAAAACTTTCTTCAGTCAATAAATTATGCTAGAAAGTCAGCAAAACTAAGAAGGTTAGCATTGGATGTAAAGTACGATTAAATAACATTTTGACCTTCAAAAATTTGTAATGAGCCCTGGCTAGTGTAGCTCAGTGAATTGAGCTCGGGCCTGCTAACCAAAGGGTCGCCGGTTCGATTCCCAGTCAGGGCACATGCCTGGGTTGTGTGCCAGGTCCCTAGTAGGGGACATGTGAGAGGCAACCACACATTGATGTTTTTCTCCCTCCCTTCCCCTCTCTAAAAATAAGTAAATAAAATCTTTTTAAAAAAACTTGTAATGAGCCACCACTGCTCATGGAAAGCATGAACTTTTAGGTGGATATCTGAGTGAGGATCAATGCCACTCTTAAGTATGAGGAGTCCAAATGTGGGCATTCCTTTAATGTGCTCACTGTTACCTTCACTCTGCAGGCTAGCTTCCTGCTTACTGCTGTTTTCCTTTTAGCTTCTTAACTGTCTTGGAAGTATTGCTAATCAGGTTAAAGTCCAAACAAATCTAAAATACTCGCTGGAAAATTTGTTGAAGCATTGATTGAGAAGGAGGTTTAAATTAGCACCTAAAGTAAAGCATCATAGATTCTATTTAACTATATCACTTAAGTTTCTTACATGGTAATCAAAGACATTATGTGTACATTTTGATAATATTCTGAAAATGACTACACTGGCTTAAATGTATTTGAAGCCCTGACTGGGTGGATCAGTCGTTTGGAGTGATCCCATACACCAGAAGGTTGTGGGTTCGATCCCTGGTTGGGGTATTTATAGGAGGCAACTGATATCAATGTTTCTCTTACATTGATGTCTCTCTCCTTTCTCTCTCTCTAGAATCAATGAGCATGTCCTCTGGTGACAATTAAAAAATACATATATATGTATATTTGAGCAGTTTACCAGTATGCAATCATAATTTTAAAAAGACATTAAAATTAGTCAACGTAATGATCAAAATTACTAATATAAGTTAACTGGATAGCATATTAATAGTTTCCCCATGAAAAATAGGAGTAAACACTACATATTCATTTTAGCAAATCATTTTGAAATGCCCTCTTACCCTGCAGAAATATTATGTCTGGTTCCTGTGAAAATGACCAAAGCAACCGTGTGGTTGTGCTATCCATTGTCATCAGGCCTCTTCAGTTTTCTGAGGTCAATTTACCCTGTTCCAGACTCAGGTGATAGATAGCACATGTTAAAACAGATCCTGCAGCTGAAAAGAACAACTTGTATGTCTACATTTTCTTCTCTCTAGGAGTTAGGAAGTGAAAAGACAAGTATTTCCTGATTATGTTGTCAAAAATAGGTTTATAAAATATCTAGAATTGCCCACGCCACCTTCAGGACTCCTTGTTCACCTTCCCTGCTTTATTTTTCTCTTTAGCACTTCCTACCACCTGCATACACTGTAATTTTGCTTACTGTCTCCCTGCAGTGTAAACTGCATGAGGGCAGGGATGTGTGTCTGTTTGGTTCCATGTCTTCCAGAACCTTAGCAGAGTGCCTGGCACAATAGGCCATCTGTGAGAATGGTACTGAGTGAATGAATAGTACTAAGTACTATTCAACTGTTCCTGATCAGGAAGTATGAAAGGGTTTACCGGAAAGTTACAGACAGCTGAAATAGAGTGCTAAGCAACCATACAAGAAATATTCTTGAAATCAGGAAATGTATGCACATCTCACAGTCCTTGCTCAACATAGACACTTTCAAGCCCTGGAACAAAGTCATTGTAGTTGTTGCAGCTTTGAACTGAGAGAATTTTCATATTGTTCATCATGACTAGAGAGAAGAACATAGTGACATGTGAAATGCCCATCTGGTCCAATTAAATAGATGAGCTCCCTAAGAAGAGGAGGGAGCCATGTGTTAGAATTGGGCGAAGCTGGATAACGGGTGGGTGAGAAGTTCTGATTTCTAGTCCAACAGCTGGGGGATTCCAGAAGGTGGGAAGTTCTTAAAATGCTGGGACGGGAATAGGAGCCCAAGGGACTTCAGTCTCCAAGGTGAATGGGCCTTAACATGACATCCAGCCTGCCTGCAGCCCAGCTGGCCAGCAGTTTTACAGAGGCCTTGTAATTTAAAAGTTCTTTGACTGAAAAGCTGGAATTTTCTACTAGAAGATGCAACTCTGATTTTTATCAAGGAAGTTTTTTGGTAAAAGATGATTCACTTGGTATATGAGTAATGGTAATAAAGTGAGGCAATATTGAGATACTGTCATTGCACCTGACTTCTATTAACACCTCAATGAGTGCCCCTACAGTGAACTCTTTTATTTGATAGGCTAGAAAATGTAATCATGAGATTTCTAAAATGTATATACTATAGCAAAGGGATTAGAAAAGTAGTGTAACCAGAAACAGATGTTAAGTAAACTCTGTAGCCTGTTATGATTCAGACAGATCTATATATCTTAAGGGTTTCCTAGAGAAATCAAGGAAGGGGCCTTAAGTTATTCTCTCACTTTGTAGCAAACAATAAGGACAGGGTGAAACTGTACATACGTCTTAGTTTTAAAACCAAGAATGATCAAGTGTCAACACTTTTGTAGTAACGCCTGCTTTCCCCATTCTGAATGTTCGGGTATCAGCAATAGTATTACTATTTAGATTTTATTCAGGATAACTCAAGTATCTGGAAATTTATTTTTTTTATGGTAGCCAGAAGCTGATTCCTTTTGCTGTGCTGAGGGTTTAGTGATGAGTGACTCTGTGCATGGTAGGAAAACTTGCCTCCTTGCCCTGCTGCATGGACCCAATGCACTGGGCCTGTGTTTCGTTTGTCAATGAGCTTTATTTTTCCAAGTCATCACAGGATAGGGAATTTAATAATAGTTTCAAGCAAAGGTACCTAATTAGTGGGAAAGTATCTGAATATAGGTATTTTTTCACATGGCCTTTTCAGTAGTAGAAGATGGACACTGAATTTGGAAAACCTTATTCTTTTCTTTCTGTTTCTCTTTTTGGTTCTTATAAGTTTTCTGATATTTTTCTATTTTGTTAAAAAAAGACTACTTCTTTAGTACCACTTTCTAAACATGTTTTATATTCATTGTGATTAAATGAAAGTCATAACACATTAACTGGAAGAGGTCTTAAAAGTTACCTAAAATGATTGAAAACTCAGATTTGATAAGTGAAACACTGAGGCCTAGAGAAGTTAGACACCTGTCCACAGGCAGTAACACAGAACTATAGGCTACTTTTTTTTTTGACCCTGACCCAGTGACCCTTCTGCTGGTCACTTGTTCACACTGAAGAGAAAACATGTTTTTTTTCTCTGTGTGCTTTAATGCTTGACCTAATTCCTTATCCCCATTTCTAGTGTCCATGGCAGGGATTAAAATATAGGGGCATCACTTTCTTAATACATACATGAGAAACTCAGTGTAAATTCCTTTGCCATGAGTTTTCTACTCTCAGAGCATGGGTGTTAAGTGCAGGGCATTCCTGTGAACTCACGTTGCTGTCCTGAGATGGCCCAGGAGTGCCTTCTGGAAGCTCTGAGATGTTGGTGCCCCATGTAGATGATATATGAGAGCCCAGCAAGTTGGAAATACTTCTGTGCCCTAAGTGACCCAGGGTCTAATGGGCTGTCTTGGAGAACTGCTGTGAGGTATCAGCTGTCTAGTTCATGTTATTGGTGGTTAGGTACTGACTTCCCTGTAATTGTTTTGGGACAAATAATGAGGCATTGTCATCTGCCCTGGGTCCCCTCTCCTATGTACCAACTATGTAGTCGCTCAGAAAAACAAGCTCTTCTGAGAGGATTTAGGAAAATTAGCTCCAGTCTATCATCAAGGCTGACTATTTGGGCCAATTAATTTTGTGTAAACCCCATAGATTCTTATATTATCATTCCAAGAAGCTCTTCATAAACAAAGATGAGATGGGTGCTTTACATCTTACTATTTCATAATAAGCCATCAACACCGAGGCAATCAATTAAATATTTGAGTTGTTAATAAAATAATAATTGCTACAGTTCACAGAGTTGTATCTGATATATGCTGAGCATGTCAGAAACCAACTATTGTCAGGTAATTTTTTTAATCCCTATTTTATAGAAATTGAAGTTCAGACAGATAACCTGGCAAAGCAAACACTCTCAAATACATAGTGGGAAAGAAATATGAACAAAGAATACTGACTCTGAAGTTATTCCTCTTTCTGCCACAAGAATGAGCCAGACATTGTCCTTCCTGTGGAAGGGGCTGTGCAGTCTGGTCCCTGTGCTCAGCTCACAGCAGTGGAGAGGAAGGACGACAGAGTCCACACTTCATAGGCTCCCAGCTGCTCCAGGGGAGCTGTCATTCACAGTGTATCTTGATGAAGACCTTGGATGGGCAGAAGGAGCTGCTCGCTTTGGTTGGCTGGGGTCAGTGTGGGCAGAGCCAGGAATTCTTGGGCGAGCAATAGGCTAGTGGCCCTGCGAAGCCAGTGATGTTGTTTTTATCAGAAGTGATAAAGTGATCATGTGAATGGAGGGAAGACGGCAGTGGGAGTGAGGGATTGGAAATGGAGCTGGGTTGTGGGTATGGGAAGGCTCTGCACTTGTACATGTGAGAGATTTGGGGGGGTGTGCCAGAATCTCCCTGACAGCTGTACAGAGCAGATGAGGGCACCAGGCCTGTGTGAGATGGGGAGGAGGAAACAGACCACTGCAGGGTTTTCAGCTAGGGCCTGGGAGTGACCATGGTCCTAAAATTTTATACACTGGACCTTCTTTCACATATTAGCACTTAATTTTCAATTTCTTTGAATCATCTGTCATATAATGTTGATTCAGGGAAGTTGGGGTGACTGGGAAAGTTGGCCTGTTTAGGATTTTTAGGGGTTATTTGCATTTCAGAAACCAAACAACTAAACCAAACTATTCTCCAGTAAGTCACCTGTGCAGTGGAGAAGCTTCTGGCTAGTCCCTGGGCTCTCTCTGTCTTGCTACCATCTGCTCTTTGGGGAGGAACACATAGAGGCACCTTCTGTTGGCATGCCTTCTTCTGCCTATTCAATTGTCTCAGACTCCAAGAATACCAAACATTTGTTTTATTATCTTCCATTGTAAAAGAATACCTTATTGTTTCTAAAATCATGAGTCATGTACCAGGTCATCACATAGAAGTGCAAAGAGCATCTTCATGGATGTTGCTGTTAACGTGGTTCAAGCCATGATGGGTTTGTAGTTTAAAATGAGCCTGGTTTGTAGTTTAAAATGAGCCTGCATGCACAGCTGCCATCAGGGCATGCTGCTAACAGAGGAGATTTGCATCCTGGAAAGAATACAGTAATGTAGCTGTCAGCAGTTTACTAAATAATCATATACACCTGGCAGGCTGTTCTGTAGCTCTTGTGTGAGAGGGGGAATCATGCTCTTCTGATTGTGTGTCTCTGCTATGAGAGTGACTCCACACAGATGTTATTTTCATTTCTGAGCAATTCTCCTCATCCTTGGAAATTGAGGGCTATCTGTGGTTGCTGGTAGACAATTCACTACCCACTGTGCTCCCAGGGCTTTAAAAACCTTGCTCATGCTACATCCGTCCATGGAGTACTGCGTTATCCTGTGTACTACTGACATACAACTTACGACACTCTAAACTCCCTTATGCAAAAGAAAAAATGGACACACTAACCTTTATTCCATAGATGCTATGTTAGATATGAAAAGTGAGGTGTACTGCACATGCCAGATATCCAGGTTTACCTGCAGGATCTCCATTTTGACTGATGAGGAAATCTAGAAAGTCATTTCTATGAGGTTGCATAGTCATCACTGCAAGTCTTATCTTGTCCCTATTCTGCAGGAGTTCACATGAGGTCCTTGGTGAAGGCTGGAATAATTTGGGGTAGATAGGAAAGGATCAGACACTGGAGGCAGGTAGTCCTAAAATACTCCTGTTACTACTGTTACTATTACTATTACTATTACTATTAGTATTAGTATTACTATTACTATTACTAAGCAGCAGCAGCAGCTTCTGGGCACTGTTTAAATATATTAACTCAGTGTACTGAACAACCAAGATGAGGTAGGGGTGGTTATTATTTTCATTTTGGACATGAGGGAACTGAGAGGAAATTGAGGGTAAGGCTCTTGAATGAACAGGGTGCTTTGTTGATGTACAGTAGGGGCAGGTAGGAGGGTCAGTTTGGGGTACACTGCCTGCTCAGCGATGCTTGAACCCTTCCTTGGGAGGGTCAGGTCAAAGAAATGAAGGTAGAAAGACCAGGAGGGACCAGGCCTGTGGGTGCTCATGGTGTCTGGGGGGAGAGAAGGAACAGGCAGTTGTCAGAGGTGCAGAGGAGGAGAGTCACAGGTGGCAAGTCCAAGGACAAGGCCCATGTGTTTACATTTCAGAGACGTCATGGCTGTGTAACTTCAGAGGGAGAACCGTCAGATCTCTGTTTCTGCGTTTTCTGGTGTCTCTTCCTACCGTTTTCTTCATGTCACTGACAATTTTTATAGCACTTTCTCCTTTTTCATAAGTCAGAGTAGGACAGAACGATGATTGTAGTCGCACTGTCATCACAGGTGCTCACTAATACTGGAAACAGCTTACCTCAACTGGGCAGGGTAAAGATATGCTAATTTTGGTGCTAAATTCAGTATTTATGTGTTTCTGGATCCAGAGACTTTACTGCTATCATGTCAGTGACCCAACTTCCAAGTCACCATAGAGTTGATTTAACACAAGTGATGTCTGAAGTGAGTATTTCATCCTCTTCTCCCCTGCCTGAGAACTTGCAGTGACACCCATCACCCACACACCGAGTCCTTCAGCCTGGTTCTCAGGACACTCGCATCCTGCCCACTGTGACTCTCCCATCTGGATGCTCACTTCCATGACACTGTGAGCTGTCTTCATTGTGCCCTGTCGTGCCTGGCTCTCCTGTCCCTTTGTGGTCCCCCCTTGACCAGCTCACAGAATCCTCCAAGCCCAGCACTACAAGTCTCCCTGCAGCTTCTGCCCTGAACAGTCTTCGGCCTGCATCGGGGGTTCCTCCTAACGTCAGTGTCTAGGGCACTTTGTCAGGACCATGTGGTGTACACTTCACAACTGTGATGCATGTAAAATAGCGAAAAATGTCTGACTTCACAGTAAAAGGCCATGGCAGTTTCAGTTTTATTACAACATTCTGGGGAGGGGATTTAGGAGGCAAATAGGGGATTTGTGAGTTTCGTTCCATACTAGGAATAATTCTCTTAAAGGTGAAGTCCACACACAGAGCATTGCTTTTCAAAGGAATTTCTAGTTATTGCAACTACAAAACCTGTTTCCTTATTCTGTTTCCTATAACTTAGGAATTTTTTTTCAATCCTCATCTGAGAATATGTTTCTTGATTTTAGAGAGCGAGGAAGAGAGAGAGAAACATTGATGTGAGACAAACACATTAATTGGTTGTCTCCCACATAGGCCCTAACCAGGGATTGTACCCACAACCTACATATGTGCCCTGACCGAGAATTGAACCCACAGTCTTTTGCTGTACAGGACAACACTTCAACCAACTGAGCCACTCAGCCAGGGCTAATTTAAGAATCTTAAATGTTAGTATTGATTTCTGACCCACATTGACAATTGTACTATTTTCAAAGAGTCCATTGGAATAACAAAAAAGTTTCTGTAGGTATGAGTTGTGTAAATTGACACTTGCTAAGGGACTCTTCTAATCATAATCCTGATTATTTTAGGCCTGAGTAGGCATTTTCAACAGGACAGAAATCCTCTTTATTTTTTTTATATTTTATTTTTTTGTGTTTTCTTTTAAAGATTTGTCTTTTATCTTCTCATCAGCACCAAAAGAAGAACTTGAGGGAGATGAAGAAAATGCTTTTTTCTTTTTTTTCTTTTTAAGATTTTATTACTTTATTGTTGTTCATTTACAGTTGTCTGCATTTCCCATCCACCACTCCCCCCCAACCCCAGCCAATCCCACTTCCCTCCCTTGTTCCCACCCTCCCCCTTGGTTATGTCCATGTGTCCTTTATAGTGTTTCCTGGAAACCCTTCCCCCCACTGTCTCCTCCCCCCTCCCCTCTGGCCATTGTTAGATTGTTCTTAATTTCAATGTCTCTGGTTCTGTTTTGTTTGCTTTTTTCTTT
>VMDR010024116.1:0-15204 GCA_007922815.1 Macrotus californicus | reverse complement strand
CTAGTTTTTTTTGGTGGAACTCAGGATAAAACTCTTCCAGCATTTCTGACTAAAAGAAGAATGTCTTTAAATGGCAAGATTAAAACTTTTTATCATTTATCTTCATGACTCAGGATTTTCTTGATGCCATGAATCCAAAAGTAGATATTGAGGTTGCTGCTATTTGTCCCACAAAATATCAATATATATTATCTGATTAAAGAAGTTTAGGAAATGTTGGTTAACAAAGCTAAACTGATTCTTTTATAATTTCTTATAAAGAAGGGGAGGAAAGAGGGAGGGAGAAATAGTTTTCTTGAATTTCTGGTTCAGAAAATGTGAGGGTCCATCACTCTTATCTCATAATTAGAGGCAGAAAATTCTGCTAAAGGAGATAATATTAACTACTCTAAATCCCATTTACCATTTGTTGATTTCTTTACCAGAAATTCCACTACAGCTTGCTGAGATCTAGTCATGTCTACCTATTAAGACAGTCAAAAATGGTGATGGAAGGAGACCTGACTTGGGGTGGTAAACATACAATACAATATACAGATGATGTGTTACAGAATTGTACACATGGAACCTGTATAATTTTATTAGCCAATGTCATCCCAATAAGTTCAATAAAAAAGTAAAAAAAAAACCCAGAGTCAATCACAAGTAAATCCAGTCTTAAGGTAGTAGTCCTTGGAATCATATTCATGTATGCATTCGTTCATTCAGTGAGCACTGTTCAGTGAGCATTCACCCAGACGCTACTGTGTGCCAGGCATTGGGGAATACAATAGGAAGCAAGGGCACACAAAAGTTTCTCTAAACTCAAAGATCTTCTCAGTCTGTCAGGGGATTAAAATTAGGTAACCAACAATTATTTATAATGTAGAGTATTTATAATATCATAAGATTTGAACATCTCTTTGCACAACAGTGTTAGAATCTATACACTTCTTATAAAAGTGAATTAAATTTAAAAGTTTCCCTCATTTTTAAAAACATCTTATCCAAATTTTCCCTTTCCAACACCTATTTGCTTAGTTCCTCTACTGGCTCATTTATTTAAATAAGGCACGTCTGAAAGTGTATGTTACTAATAATTTTGCTGGATTAAAGACTGCCTAGGTCAAACCGGGATGCATGGTACCCTTAGTCCCAAAAAACTATATTCTGAACTGTGTGATCATCAAAAAATGTAAGAGAACAGATTACGTTCATGATCTGAAGTAGGTTGATGAAATCCACATCAACTTTCCTTCCATGAGCACATTCTGATATGCAGAAGAGGGTAAAAGCTTCTCTCTCAAATGCTTTACTTATAATAGGATAAGAAAGTTTACATTTTTCAAACTTGCCATGTCTTTTGATTTCTGTAAGGTACCACAAAACCAGGTACAGAAGAATCCTAAATCAAGAAGTTCAAACAAAACTCCAACAGCAGCCTACAGAATGCCAGCAGGGATCTGCCTGTAGATTCCTAGTCCTAGATCAATGTAGCAAGAAATGGGTTGGCATACTGGCACCTCCACAGTTCTCAAATTAGCATTAATATTTTTTGAAATATCTAAAGGAAAGATAATTCAGGATTTAATAACAAGAAACTTCATAGTGTTGACGACAGAAACAGCAGTTGAGAAGACATTTTTTTGTTTCATGCTCACTTAGCAGGGAACTGTGGTCCCTGTGAGGAAGGAGATGCATGGCTGGGGTTGGACATTCATGCCTAGCACTAGAAAATCTGAGGAGCAGAGAACCTTTGTGATAGAAGGAAGAACATATATTTCTGCTTTGAGGTTAGGACCTAAGAGGTGAAAGAGTTTGCTTGGCTTTCCTTCGTGTGTGTGTGTGTGTGTGTGTGTGTGTGTGTGTGTGTGTGTGTGTGAGAGAGAGAGAGAGAGAGAGAGAGAAAGAGAGAGAGAGATTGAGATATCCTGTGGGCAGTAGAGCAGGTGTGCTTGTGGAATCAAAATGAAGGGCTAAATGTACCAAGTTTTCAAATTATTATCTGCATAAGAATAACATTCTACTAGTCATTCAGAGTAATAGGTTTAGAGTAATAGGTCAGACTAACTGCGCAAGAATCACTTAAAAATTCAAGTTCCTAGCCCTGGCCTGATCCCATATATCAAAAGGTTACAGGTTTGATCCCCGGTCGGGTTGCGTGCAGAGGCAACCTATTAATGTTTCTCTCTCACATCAATGTTTCTCTCTCCCCTTTCCTCTCTCTCTAAAATCAATAAAAATATCCTCTGGTAAAGATTATGAAAAAAATTCAGGTTCCTGGACTCTACTCCAAGATTTGATTAGATAGATCTGCAGTCAGGGTTAGGAACCAAAGACCGTAACTACTACAAAAACTACTTTTAGTTTCTTAAACTCATAAACTTCACTGCAATTGCTGTTTTACCAGATTTGTTCCCCTCTAAATGATAAAAAGCACTTTTGAGGCTGTCTTCAGAAAACTGAGAAAAATGTATTCTATTCTTAAGCCAGTGTTAAAGACAGAGGGCCCTAGGAGGTAACGGTGGATTAGGTATCAAGTTTGGAGAGGAAAGTACTTCGAATTATTGGGGTTTGTGGTAAGGAAGGGAAAAATCCTGGAGTATCTTGATTAGGGGCTCGGTAGTAGTGATCTATCTGGTTCATGACTCTGGTTACTGCAGTATTATTTTCTATTTTGTACTTCCTCTCTGCCTACATTGTTCCCAACTAGTCTGAGACAGGGAAACTGGAGGCGGGGAGGGGGGACGAGGGGCTGCTCCAGCAGAGAAGGCAAACTTAATTAGTTACGTCTGTTTTCCAAAAATGTGTGCTGCCCCTTTAAGATCACTTCAAAATCTGCTGCTAACTGGTGAAGACTACATTCTTTTCAGTTTTTTCAGGCTAAGATTGCATCAGATAAATCATAATTGTTGTCTATAGGAAAGAAAAATACTATTTTTTCCTTATTATAGAACACTTAAAAAATCTACCCAAAGCACAGCATATATTCAGAGAAAGAGGTTATGAGGAGAGGGTAAAATTTCTTAAATTCTCCTAGAATCAACTGTAGTTAGAAATGGAATGCTGTAAAAAAACAGATAATAACAAGTGTTGGTGAGGACATGGAGAACTTGGAAGACGTATACATTGCTGGTGGGAATGTAAAAATGGTACAGTTGTAAGAAACAGTTTGGCGGTTCTACAAAAAGTAATACATATAACTACTATGTGATATAACAATTCCACTGCTAGGTATATACCCCAAATAATTGAAAACATATACTCAAACAAATACCTGTATACATGTGATCAGAGCAATAGCTAAAAAGTGGAATGACCCAAATGTCCATCAAAGGATGAATGGATAAACAAATTGTGGTATGCATGGGCTACAATGGGATATTATTCAACCATAAAAAGGAATGAAATACTGATAGATGTTACAATGTGGATGATCCTTGAAAGCACTATGCTAAGAGAAAGATGCCAGACCCAAAAGGTTATATAGGGTGGGGCAAAAGTAGGTTTACAGTTCCTATGGAAAATAATATTACAATGAATAAAAAATAAAGAATAAACTGTTACAAACTCACCACTGTAAATCTACTTTTGCCCCACCCTGTACACTGTATGAATCCATTTTGTGATACATTTAGAACAGACAAATCCATATAGACAGAAAGCAGACTGGTAGATCCCAGGGACTGGGGGAGTGGAGAATGGAAAGTGACTGATGAATGGGTGTGAGATTTCTTTCTGGAGTGATAAAATCAGGTGCAGAAGACCTGTACCTGGAACTACACAGGTATTTGGAACTACACAGAAGTGGTGGTTGTACAATATTGTGAATGTACTAAATGCTGCTGACTTGTTCACTTTAAAATGGTTACTTGAATGTTATGTGAATTTCACCGGAAAAAAGTAGACAAAAAATAGAGTGTTTGGGTGTATTTTCCCCATAACTAAGAAATGGGTGTGGGTGTGCACATACCTGGAAGACAAGGTTGATGTTGCTGAGGTTCCAAGTCTGGTTCTGGAGGTATGGGTACTTCCTCAGAAACATACTTTAAAAGCTCCTTCCCCAGATATGTTACCTGCATATAATTAGCAAAGAATTAAAAAACATACACATTTCATAAGGAGAAAATTGTGACTTCGGTAAAGTACTGACTTGTATATTACGGTTTGGTAAACTTCCACCTTCTTTTGCAAACAAAGTTTTATTAGAGCGCAATGACACCCATTTGTTTACATCTGTGGGTGCTTCTGCGCTACAACACGATCAAGTACTTACAACAGAGACTACGCCCACAAAGACTAACATGTATATTATCTTGCCCTTCACAGGAAAAATCTGCTGACCCCCGTTGTATATCATTAATTCTCTCATCCACTCACTTATTCAAAAATCATTAATTTGGCACTTGATACTTTATAACTTTAAAAAATTATGTTGCATTAATAAAATTAAACCACAAAAGTAATGATACTTTTCAAGAAATCAGATGTTTAACTGATTAGATTAATAAACATTTTAGGTCTATACATTCAAGTTTTTTGTTATGGTTTGTTTGTGAACTTAACTGCTGTTTATTAGCCCAAAAGTTTCGAGATTAGAAATATCTGCACATGAATGGACTGGCAAATACTTGCCAGAAATGTTCTGGGCCTAAGTGTCTTTGGGTTCTCCACTCTTAGTTCTAGGGCAGTATGATAATATAGCCCCAGAACCTAGGTTCACTGTTGCTAAACCAAGTCTCAACTTGGACATCCCTCCAAGATGCCTTCCTATAACCTTTAAGCTCAGATAATGACTCTCATCTAGGCTCCCATAACTTCTGTGCTCATATTTCTGTCAAGGTATTTCTTCCATTTAAATGAAATTATGTGTTAATGTATCTGTTTCCATTAAATTATAAGCTCCTTGAAAACTGGGTCTGTGTCATGTTCATTTTATATTCTAGCATTTCACATAGTGCCTGACAATACTGTGGAAAAAAATCTCTGAAGTCCCAGCTCTTAAGCAAGATTCTTAAATTCTCTGAATCTCAGTTGGTATATCTATAAAACAAGTACCTCCAGCTTATTAAGTTGTTCTGAGTATTAAAAGCAATAACGTATGAAAAGCATTTGGCATACTGTCTAGCACATCGTCAATAAATGCTTGTTACTGAACAGAATGAGGAAGGCCCAGGGGATTGGGAAGGGTTAGGCCTTTGAGCTCAATCCCATGACCAAAGACTGGTAATGGAAATGACACAGACCTGGCCTACCCAGTGTGCTAAACCCCTCTACTTGCCATGGAAGATGGAGAGGTGAGGCCCCTGAATGCCATCTGTCAGCTCTCCAGACAATTAAGAAAGAAACAATGGATTTTGCTCATTTATGCCCTGACAATATCCAATATACTTTATGCACTCATCAATATTTGGTTTGATATGTTTTCACCTACATCTCAGATTTAAAGTACATGTTTACCAGTTAGTGCTGGGCAATATAAGGTGGTAAAATTGTACCTTAGTGGCCTTAGAGATCTTAAACATACCAATGGGGTAATCCAGACACACAAAGAACACAACTTCAAGAAAATCCCCTGAGCCCTGGCTGGGTGCTTTAGTTGGTTGGATGTCGTCCCATGCACCAAAAGGTTGCAGGTTCGATCCCCAGTCAGGGCACATACCTAGGTTGCAGGTTCACTCCCCAGTTGGGGTGCGTATGGGAGGCAACCTATTGATATTTCTCTCTCATATCAATGTTTCTTTTTCTTTCTCTTTTTTTTCTCTCTCTCCTTTCCTCTCTCTCTCTAAAATCAATAAACATATCAAGTGAGAATTTTTAAAAATTAAAAAAAAAGAAAATCCGCCAAGTTAAAATTTTGTTTTCCACAAGACAGAAGTGATTTATTGAACAAGGATAGTAATGAATAGATCTCTAAATGAACAGGCACTAGGTCACTTCTGGAAACGGCCATCTCATAATAGAGCCTGTGCTCCAGTTGGCTAAAGCCTAAGGGCACCACCCCATCCTAACATGATAATGCAACATATCGCTCACATTTGTGGTGATGCTGGTGTAAACAAACCTATTGCATTGTCGGTAGAATAAAAGTACAGTACATACAATTATGTACAGTACATAATACTTGATAATGATAATAAACTACTATGTTACCGGTTTGTATATTTGCTATTCTATAAAAAAATAATAAAGCATAAGGGCAAACAGTCCTCACACCTGCCTAGGACTCAAACTCTGATTCCTGCACTAACTCTCACTAGATGCAAATCTAGCTCATATGCCTCCTAAGAAAGAGGCTAGGTTCTCAGGGTCTTAGACTACATAGTCTCCAGCAGTCTCGGCAACTTCACCATTCAAAACCCATTCTGGTGACAGGCACCTAATGGGATGCTACCTTCCCCCAGATGAGGGCAAGTGAGTCGTAGCTCAGGATAAGGTATATTCTGTAGGTGAAGATACCTGTAGGTGGTTGTGTTCTTGCTTTTTTGAAAGGTAAAACTAGAGGGGAGCTTCCCCCAGAGGCCACTGGTACTTTCTTTCCCTGAAGCTCTTAATAGCAGAAGATCTATTATTAGTCCTCAGAAACCAGACTATGCTGATTCCCTAATATCATATTTAGGGAAGAAGTGGGGTGTGGGGTGTGTGTGTGTGTGTGCATATTCGGGGTGCATGGATGATTCAGTCAGCCACCATTCTGGAAATGTAGTGAATGAGCCAAGTGAAATGATCATTTAACTTTATCTTGGTTAGGTTGCTTAAGAAATTAAAGTACAGCATTAGTTGTCACTAATTGCAGTAATAAATGGTTTCTCTATATTTTATATACCAACATGCATGAAGAAAATAATATAAAACACAGTCTTCCTTTGAATATTATAGTGTCTAAGAATTTGTTTCTAGCTGGGACTCTATTTTATTTGAAAGTACCAGTCCATTTTTCATGGCTTTAGAAAAACCAGTTATTGGTATTGATAAATGAGAATTTGTTTGCAGATGATAAATGACTGTTCTAATTCCATTTCAAGTTTTAAGAAGCAAGTCAACAAATTTTCACTATTCCAAGAGGAAGAAAGAAGAAAGGATAATTATTTTGAATGTCGTGGGGGAGTAAAAAGGCAAAGTTCATTTGTTTAAGTTCACTGCAACATAAAAACACATTTGGGCTAAGAAAATTAAAATACTTCTTAAGGAATTCAGAAGACAAGATAAAAAGTAGTATCAAAGTGTAATAACTGCCTCGGAAGAGCTGATCCTGGAGAAATGAGAGAAATGGTATCTTTCTACCACTCACCTTCTCCCAACCGCCATCCTAGAGCCTCCCCCTTCTCTGCTTCCCCCAGGCACCCTGTGCAGTTAAGAGGAAAGAGAAGGGCAGTAGGCCTTACACATTATTTACGTGAATAAACACTTCCAGGATTCATACTTCCTGGATGTTTGTATTTTAAAGGGAGTCACATCTCCAACCCTCTCCTCTGTGTAGAAGCTGGGCTCACAGGAGGTTTAAGTTACAGCACATTGGGAGAGTAATTAATGGACTGAATGAGGCTGTCTGTCCAGATCAACAGTTTCCATCACTTTCTACATGCCCACTCCAACTTTTCCATATCTTGATATTCCTAATCATGGTGGTGAGAGAAATTTTTTTAGAAAGTGTGTAGGGTAAGGGGGAATCCATAGAGAAAAGGTAATACTACATCCAAAGGAGTAAATGTACAAGGGTAGAAATTCAGACACGAAAGCCCTGGAATGAGCAGTGTGTTTGCACAAGAGGTCTATCCGTGCTCCTTGAGTCACTGCCCAAAATGGCAGCCTAGTTTTATCTGCGTGACTCTAGTCCTGGGCATTCACAAAAATGAACTGTCATTCCCTTTCTTACGATTTTCTTGCTGCTATTACATCACAGAAAGGCATTTTTGCTGTGGAAGTGGGCAATTTTTGCTGCACAAGAATAAGGCTTTGCAGAAAGTCATAAAGGCAACGAAATGATTCTGTGTGTTTTGAGTTTAGGGCATCCTGTTTCCAATGAAAGGAAGTGGGCCTCCCTTGTGTGTGATTGTTGTAAATGTAAAAAACAGTTGGATAGGCAATCACTATAAGCTCAGGTTCTAGCCCTGGTGCTGGCCAGTGCCTTGAGGCCAATCAGGTCACTTAACTGCCTACAACCCTGTTTTCACATCTGTAAATAAAGACTATAGTTGACCTTCTGAACTCATGGGATTTTTGTGATAGAATACACACAGAAGACTTTTATAAACCACACAGTGCTACTCAAGTCCTAGCATCTCCAACTGCAAAGGTTGTTAGGGACCATTTAGCACTACTACTTATTTTTACATATAGGGAAACAGGTTCAGAAGAGTTAAAATGACTTGACTTGGATCAGTGATTCTCACTCAGGCTGCACATTAGAATTACCTGGAAAGCTTTTTAAAAAATGCTACCACCTGGTTTTTAACCCAGACTATTAGATCAGTAGCTATGGAGCTGGAGTCCACTAAGCACTGGTAGTTTTTAAAAGCTCCCCAAAGGATTCTAATGTGTAGGCAGGGCTGACAACTGTTGCCCACATCATGTAACTTATCAAGGGTGGTATCAGGAACAAGCATGGCCCCCTGTCTCCCACAGAGAAATCAGCTTGCTACATCAGGATGATGCCTAGGAGACTGCGTCAGTGACTGCAAACATTGACGCCCAGCGGGAGTAAGCATCAGGCCCCAGTGCCGGGGTGGGAAGTGTGAGTCATCTCTGTGTCTAGTGGCTCTGTCGTTCTGTCTAATGCAAGACAAGACCTAATTTTTTTTGGCATTTCTTGCCTGACAACCAACCATTCCTGGTCCCATAGCTCCACCAGCATTCCTAAAACCAGTCAGTTGAAATGTTCACATTTAGCAATGTAACAAAAGCTCCTTTCATCAAGAAATGGCTGAATTCAAGGGTTACTCCAAGACAAGGAAAGGTACAGGCTGTTTCTGTGGTAAATTTTAAAAGAGGCTTTTAAATCTTGTAAACTCTGTATTTTAATAAAGAAACTCACTGGGGTAGTGTTTTTCAACCTGGAGTATTTACTAGAAGTACATGCATGGCCTACAGAAATTTAAAAACTGTTTCTGTTTTTAGGATAATTTTTTTTAAATGTAATACTGCTCAGATAATCTGCCTAATATTGGTTCCCACATTTGCACTTGGCTTCACTATCATATAGGTGTTAAACAATACAGCTCTCACTGACATGGCTGGTGAGGAAAGAACAGAAGCAATGCGATATGTAAATGAAGCACAGAGTAAGGGCTAAATGATGTCACAACCAGCTATTCAAAAGCAGAAAATGCAGTAGTTCCAATAGAGAAAAAGAGTGGGAGACTTGAGTCGTCACTAGGCGCACGGTAGCAGAGGTGTGACAAGCTCAAAAGAACCTGAGCTGTAGCAGTCAATACCATATTCACACTGCGACCATAATAAATTCAGTTTCAGCAAAATGAAATAATCTATCATAAGTTTAAGAAACTCTGTAAAAAAAGCAATTTCCATGAGTTAAGTGTTAATTACTAATATGCAAATATGATTTATGAATCCATGGAAAGGACTCGGCAGGATGAATTGAAAGCCGGTGAAGGGTTGGAAATTTAAAAAAAAAAATTTAGGAGGGAAAAAAAGGACAGACTATAAAGCAGAGAAAATTCAAAATTCAAAATTTTTGAAAATCACAAAATTCATAAGTGAAGGAATTGAATTACAGTTCTGGAAGCACTGCCACAAAGATGGAGGAGACCAGAATGCAGAGTTTAAGGGTACAGGCCAAGAGCAAGGGTTAGGGGAAAAGGTGGGCAGAGCGAAACTGGGCACAAAAGGAGAGAGGAAGCTGTGCCTTCTATTAGTGCTGGACTGAGGCTTACTGTAAGAACTAGCAGAGGCCAAAGACATCTGCAGTTCTGTGAAACAGTCATGGGAGATGTCCAATTATTCACACTTTCCTGGGTGATTCATTGCAAGACTTCCCTTAAGTGGTGCCACAGACATCTGGAGGAGGCTGAGCATTGGACCTCAAGGGTGTCAGTAATTAGTAGTCTTCAAAGTGGTGGACAGACTGGGTTTATAAGTCAGAAGACAGACTGAGGGGGAGGCTACTAAGTCTGGGAGGTCTGAATGAAAAGAAATATTTCTTTGACAAGGGCTAGCAATTCATAGATAAGACTATGTTCAAACATAAAGGTGCACCATAATTTCTGTGGGTCTCAGGTCCCTTGCTTGTTCCTTCTATCTTTAGGAGAAGATTTGGTCAGAATATTGATAACATATTAATAAATTATTAACATATCAGTAGTTCCAAATTTTCTATGTGGAATCACAAAGACCTGAAATCACTTGGGGTCAAGAAAATTGGGGCATTCAAATATTTGAGACTCAGTGAAGAACAGGGAAGGAGAGGCTCCGTCAGCTGTGCAACCTTGCCCCTGGGGAGTTCTTGCTAATAGGAGTTGTGGGGAAAAGCATGTAGCATTTTGCAGAAGGGACCATGGGGACAAAAACAAGCTTGGAGAACTTTCAGATTTCTTTTTTAAAAAAGTAGTTTTATCATAAAAAATGGTACCTTTTCATTTTAATAATAAGTTAAAGATAAACTTAAGAATGACCCACCTTACTCCAAGCATAATTCCAGGTCACTTGACTGTCACCTCCTAGAAGATCCTTGAGCCAGGTGACTGGGTTTTGATAAATCTGACCACTTTCTACCTTAATTTTACCACTCAATAAAACACTGGCTTTGTGGGTAGTCTCCTGAAGAAAAAAAATATTAAAAAAAGATGAAATATGTAAACTTCTGCTTCTGGCCATGATGAAGTAACAGGGACCAGATTTACCTTAATATCTGACACAACCAAAAACAGACAGAATATGTACAACAATGGTTTAACAATCCTCAAAACTCAATAAGAAAATAAGAAACCAATAAAAATTGGACAAAAGATTTGAACAGACACTTCACCAAAGAATAAATATGAAGACAAATAGCACATGAAAAGATGCTCACCATAATTATTATGAAATGCAAATTAAAACCACAACACATGTACTATTACATATATACATATATCTACACTACATGTTAGCATGGTTAGAGTTAAAAGACTCGGCATACTAAGTGTTGGCTAAGTAAGGATGCAGAGGAATTACAACTCCCATACATAGCTGGTAGGAATGTAAAATGTTACAAACAACTTTGGCAGTTTCTTACAAAGTTAAATATTAACTTACCATATATAAGTCAGCCACCCCACTCATAAGTATTTACTCAAGAAAAACGAAAGCCTATGTCATACCAAAACTGCATATCAATGTTCACAGTAGCTTTATTTGTAATAGACAATTGAAATAATTTCAATGTCTACCACTGATGAACTGATAAACTAGTATATACATACAATGAACTACTACTCAGCAATAAAAAATAAACCACTGATACATGTTGCAACAAGGATGAATATCAAATAATTATGCTAGGAAAGAAGCCAGACAAAAATAAATACATATGGTATAATTCTACTTATACAGAATTTCTCGAAATGCAAACTAGTGTATAGGGACAGAAAGCAGACCAGTAATTGTCTAGAGAGTGGCATGGGAAGGGAGCAGATGAAGGAGGTACACAACAGGACACAAAGAAATTTGGGGGCTTGATGGACATGTTCATTATCTTGCTTGTGGTCATAGATTCATGGGTGTATACCTATGTCAAAACTTGTCAAGCTGTATACTTTAAGTATGTGTAATATATAGTGTGTCAATTATATCTTAATAAAGTTTTGAAGGAAAAATAGCTGAAATATGAAAAGTTATATTAAAATTTTATTACAGCTGATCCAGAGACGTAACCACAACTGTCAAAATACAAGTTAATGTAACTCATTTACTGAATAAAATATGATTTGCTTTCACTAATCTGAGGTAGGTACTACTTAGTAATAAATTGGTTAACAGGCAACAAATAGGAATTATCAAGGGATCTGAGATGAAGCTACTACTTTGGTCTTTATAGTTTGGTGCTTTAAAATTCATTTTTTTGCTCCTAACTCGTAAGTAAAGCTTACTAGGAAAAGCCTTATTATCAGGAAATGGAAAAGGAAACCCCGGTCGTTCAGATTAAGTTCCAGTCAGCCAGGACTGGTATCCACTGGACTGGTCCATCAGCAAGGAAGCGTTCCAGGACCCTGCAATCTTTGCCACTCTGAATTCCTCTTTCAAAAAGTGAATGTGGGGAGAGAGGAAAGGAAGCCTCTTTTGTTGGCATTTCTAGTACCACCATTTTTTTCCTCCTCTATTTTAATGCATATATGATATTGTTTTAATTGAATGAGATATATGCAAAAACAAACTGAGCTTCTGTGGAAGATGGATTTATACTTATCTCTTACTAGGGGAAGCTTTAACAGTACACTGGTAGTTCCCAAAACTTTGGAGTCAAAGCCAACTTATTTTTATGTTGTTCTTATGCCCTTCCTGGTACGATACAATTGACAAATTCTGGTCTGAGAGCCCAAAGGTGCTTGTGACTGAAATCTGCAGAGCAATGCTATGGGCATGATTTCACGTGCTAAGAAGACAGTGGTTTGTCCCTCCATTCAAGGAGCACAGTCAAACCCCATTTCGCTAATTGGAGTTAAATGCCTACACTAGGTAACATCAAAACTTATTCATTTATAAAATTTACATGACTTCAGAGAAAAAAAATAAGATACCTGTGTTTTGAATTCCAAAATGTTATTTCCTGGGTTAATTCTTCCTAGTACTATCAGATCCTTTATCTGCATACATTTCTTTTTAGGAGCTGTGCTGTGGTTTAAAGGCTTTTTTGTAGAATTCTGTCGGCCAGGCCCAGAGGAGGAGGTGCTCCGACTGTCATTTGCATGTGGAACAGCAAAAGCTGGTTTTTTAAGGTATGGTTTCATCTGATGCCCCAGATCACTACCTAAATCATCAATATCTTGATGGGTCAGGTTTTCTGATGCCCCTCTAGGTGGTTGCTGGGAAGGTGTTTTCCTTTTTCCTCTTTTTGGATCACAATCAGAAAGAGCCTGACCACAAATGACAGTTGATGGAGGGGCATCATTTTGGGCAAATACACTTGTGATTTCTGAAGTATTTAATCTGCCAGTTTGTGCTGAAGGACTATAGGACTCATGACCTCTGGCTGTATTTTCTGCAAGATCCTCTTCTTTTTGTGAATATTCTGCTGGAGGAATAAAAGCAACAGGTTGGGATGGGAATTTAATCTTTTTAGTGCCATCTGAAGGTCTGGATTTTGATGACCCATCCAAGTAATAGTCATTGACATTTTGTCTAGGATTCAGCTCATTTCCAGAAAATTCTTCCCGTCTCATTGTCTCTGAATTTAGACAAGTGTTGGTATTTTGGCTGTTGTTCCAGGATTCCAGAGACAACTGTGTTTCCTGTATGCTTCCACAAACAGGGCTGATGGGAGAAAAGGGACCTGAAGGGGGCTGTACTGGATCTTCCAGACTGGTAAGCCCTTGGCCCTCCTTTTCACAAGAGATCTCTAAGCTGGATGGCAGCTTCCTCCAACTAAGACCAGACACAGAGGTAATATTCTTGTAGTTTTGAATTTTCTGGCTTATTTTTTTCTGTGTTCTTGCCACAACTAAGAGGCTCTTCTGTCTTGTGGCCAAGTTAGCCAGTTGTTCTCTCAGGACACCATGCTTAAATGATTCTATAGATACCCTACAGGGAAGAAATAGAAAGAGACAAAAATACAAACACAGTAGAAAACTTTTTCAAAAGTCATTTGCATTTTAAAGATACTTTGTCTCAATTCAAATTTGATCACCTCAAAGTACACAAGAGTCTGTCTCTGCAATGTATATCCTTTGAGAGGAAGCTGACTCTTTAGGTACTTGAGTTGGCCTTTTTAAGGAGGTAACAGTGTCATTATCCACATTTATATCCACACTTACATTGATATCATTACTTAGCAGTTGTGAGTCAATCCTAAAAGAGAAACAAAGCTTGGGTAGTCTATCTAGGTATCTACTAGTCCTTTACTTGGAAGCTAGCAATTGATGGCCAAGGAGGAACATCATTCTTCATACATATATTTACATATTTATATATATATAAACTAATTCTTAATATATATATACATAAAGAATTCTTCTAGAGAATATATATATACTAGAGAGAGAGGAAGGGAGGGAGAGAGAAACATTGCTCCGCTGCCTCCTTCATGTGCCAAATCCAATGGGGGAGTGAACTGCAACCCACACATGTGCCCCAGCTGGGAATCTAATCCGTGACCCTCTGGTGCCCTGGATGGTGCTCCAACCAACCAAGTCACACCAGCCAGGGCAGGAACACCATTCTCTAAGTTTGAAGTTTGCCTACCTGTTTAGTGTGGAAAGGTGTGTCAGGAAGTAAAATTTGGGAGTAAGTTCCACTCAAGTTCCCTTAGCTATGGAGGAGTGAGATTATTTTGTAAATAATTATACCTGAGCTAGATCTGAGCAATTCAGTCCAATAGTTACTGTAATTGTACTTTGAACTTGTACTGAGGCATTTTCAAGTCCAGAGGGACTGCCTACACAAGCATTATCCTGCGTGCCTCCCCCAGACCAAATCTCTCAGGAGCTTGAGGACTAAGTGGGAGGAAATGACTCATTCACACCTCTGTCTTTTGGTTATACCCACCTATTCCACAGTTATCTTCAGGATATCTTGACACCTTATTTCTAGTGGTTCTCAAACTTTTTGTTCTCAGGACCTTATACTCTTAGAAATTACTGAGAAACCCAAAGAGCTTTGTTTATATAGGTTTAATCTGTCATTATTTACTGTTTTAGAAAATAAAACTGAGAAAACTTAAAAGCACAAGACTACCCAAGCACACATTCCATTAGCTATTAGAGTGATGATGTCATCACACATCATGTGGCCTCAGGAAAATTCCACTGTACACTTAGGAGAGAATGAGAGCAAAGAAAGGCAAATAACATCTTCGAATTCTTATAAAAACAGTTTTGACTTCACAGACCCCTTGAAATGGTGTCAGGGACCATTAGGGACCATCCTTTAAGAGCAACTGTTTAAAATAAAGCAGTAATATAGATATCTGTTTCTTCTCTCACAGTTTAGAGTTGTGGGTACTGAACTCCAAGGAGACTGGGTGTTAAAGCAAGCAGGAGAGGTAAGTGGAAGAAGCAGCAAGAAGGAATCAAA
>VMDR010024115.1:0-15221 GCA_007922815.1 Macrotus californicus | reverse complement strand
CAGCCAATCCCACCCCCCTCCCCCTCTCCCACCTTCCCCCTTGGTTATGCCCATGTGTCCTTTATAGTGTTTCCTGGAAACCTTCCCCTGCACTGTTCCGTCCCCCTTCCCCTCTGGACATTGTTAGATTGTTCGTAATTTCAATGTCTCTGGTTGTATTTAGTTTGCTGTTTTCTTTTGTTGATTATGTTCCAGTTAAAGGTGAGATCATGTGGTATTTCTCCCTCACCACCTGGCTTATTTCACTTAGGATAATGCTCTCTAGTTCCATCCATGCTATTGCAAAGGGCAGGAGCTCCTTCTTTCTCTCTGCTGCATAGAATTTCATTGTGTAAATGTACCACAGTTTTTTGATCCACTCATTGACTGATGGGCACTTAGGTTGCTTCCAGCACTTGGATATTGTAACTTGTGCTGCTATGAACATTGGGGTGCATAGGTTTTTTTGGATTGGTGTTTCAGGGCTCTTAGGGGATAATCCCAACAGTGGAATTGCTGGGTCAAAAGGCAATTACCTTTTTAGTTTTCTGAGGAAATTCCATGCTGTTTTCCACAGTGGCTGCATCAGTCTGCAATCCCATCAACAATGCACTAGGGTTCCCTTCTCTCCACATCTTCTCTAACACTTGTCTGTTGATTTGTTTATCATGGCCATTCTGACCGGTGTCAAGTGGTATCTCATGGTGGTTTTAATTTGCATCTCTTTGATGGCTAGTGATTCCATTGCTGTCTTTAAGAGTCTTTCTTTGTCTTTGAATTTTGCCATTTTAATTACAATGTGTCTTGGAGTGGGCCTCTTTGCATTCATCTTGATTAGGACCCTCTGTGCTGTCTGGAGTTGTATGACTTTTTGTATTATCAAGTTAGGAAGTTTTCCACCATATCTTTTTCAAACAGGTTTTCTAACCCTAGATCCTCTTCTTTTTCTTCTGGTATCCCTAGAATACAGATATTATTACATTTCATGTTTTCCTGTAGCTCCCTTAAACCATTTTCTTTATTTCTAAGTCTTTTTTTGTTTTATTGCTCTGTCTGGGTTTTTTTTTTTTCTACCTTGTCTTCCAGCTTACTAATTCAGTCCTCTGCTTCTTCTAGCTTGACTTTAATTCCTTCTGCTATATTCTTCTTTTCAGATATTGTATTCTTCATTAACTCCTGGCTCTTATTGATAGTTTCTATGTCCTTTTTCATGCTGATATAGTTTGTAATAAGTTCCTTGTGGCTTCCCTGGAGAACTCTGGAGTTCTCACCGAGGTCATTATGCATACTTATAACCATTATTTTGAACTCCATGTCTAACTGTGCGTTTTCCTCTATTTAATTTAACACTTTTTGGGGAGGATCTTCCTTTAATTTTGCATGGGGTTGTTTCTTTGTCTCCCCATTTTAGGTGACTCTTCTTGTTTATTTCTGTGTACTAGATTCATCTGCTTTGATCCTTGCCTTCATAGTGTGAATTTTTATGGTAGGAAACCTATAGGGTTCATTGGTGCAGTCTCCTTGATCTCCTGAACTTCATGCTCTTGGGATGCCCTTTATGCCATTTATGTGGGCTCTTCGGCTATAATTAGGTTTTGGTTGTTGTTAGATCATCCTTTGGTGGGTCCTTCCTACCTCTGTCTGACTGAAAGTTACTCCACCCACCATGTCTTCTACACTCTGTACAGGTACTGCCAGAACAAAACCATACAGTCCAGGAAATAAACTCACACCCCACAAAAATAACCCACACCCACAATCACAGTACAAACAGCAAATGAGCTAATTTTCATAAAGTTGTAAAGAGATTAAGACTATTAAAAAAGGAAAAATGAATATGAGATGACTAATTAATTTCTTTTAGTAATAATTTGAGAGGGTCATGGGAGGCACATTAGTAAAAGTAGGGAATAGAGACAGGTGAAGAGACAAAGTAAAGTTTACATCAAATAAAAAAGAGAGGAAAAATGTGGAATGGAGTAAGAGAAGGGAAGCATATAGTATTGTTTAAACAGAAATTTTTTTAAAAAAATGTAGTATGAGAGAGAAAAAAATATATAAACTATATTAAAGAACAAGATCCACCACAGCACTATCAGCAACAAATGAGCAAAGATTACTATAGTTGAGATGGGAATAAGAAGGAAAGAAGAAAGAAAGAAAATCTTAAGAGATGTCTAAAAGAAAGAGAAGTGATTTTGAGATAAAAGAGGGAGAAGGAATACTAAGAGTGAGATTAAAAACCAGGCTAAGAGAAGAAAAAAGTAAAATTTGAAAGGAAAAAAAGAAAGGGCAGGACAAAGGCAAAATGGAATATGAGAGGGGAATGGTAAAATCTGGGATTTGAAATACAAAATTGTAAAGGTCTAGAAATAAAATGGAAGAGATGCAACAACCACCCCCATATCCACAACCAATGAGCTAGGAATGATAAAAGTGAAGAGAAAATAAAAGTATTTTCAGACTGGGGAAAAATATGAGATGACTAATGACAGAAAAATGGTTTTGAGAGGCTGCAGGTGGGAGAAATAATAAGAGTGCATAATGGAAACAAGTCATAGAAAGAGAGAAAATAAAATTTAAAATAAAAATAAGAAGAAGTCCTGGCTGGTATGGCTCAGTGGATAGATGGTCAGCCTGTGAACCAAAGGGTCGCTGGTTGGATTCCCAGTCAGGGCACATGCCTAGGTTTCAGGCCAGGTCTCCAGTAGGGGGCACTTGAGAGGCAACCACACATTGATGTTTCTCTCCCTCCTCCTTCCCCTCCCCTCTCTAAAAATAAATAAATAAAACATCTTTAAAAAAAGAAGAGGAAAGAAGAAGACAAAATGGAGCAAGAGAAGGTAGGAGTGAAATATGATATTTGAAACAAACTATAATATAAAACTCAGTGACCTAATAGGTACAAACTTGATGGACAAGATATGAATGTTAAAAAACTAGGCAGAAGAGAAAATAATGCAAATCATGAAGAAGACTGTGGTGTAAATCATCTCAGTAGTAGGATCTAGTGTTTACTGCTGTCTTCTCTTTCTGGATCTACCCCTGGTGATGTTAGAGAGTGCCTCAGTCTGGCCCTAGTCAGTCTGAGACTTCCAGAAATACACAGTCTGTGGCTGTCTCCTTCAGTTGCTAATCTAGTTAATCTATAATCAGCAATTAGGTTTAAGCACCACAGGGTGGGGCAGAGTAATTTCTGAGGGTGGGGCTATTGCTTCCTCTCAGGCTGATGCCACTTGGAGGAGACTGCTCTGCCTGAGCAAGATAGCACCTACAGTATGGGGTATGACACAGCACAAGGTTCCTGGAGGCTTCTCCCTCAGTTCTCTCCCCAAAGCCACCATCCCCAGACTCTCCTCAAGCATCTCTAGTCCACTCTGCCATTCCTTTGTCAGAGGCCAGGGTAAGTGGCTACAAATGAAATTTTATGTGTTGACTCTTTAAGAGGCTTCCTGTCTCTCCAGCCATCTCTCAATGGCAGACAGAAACCATGCCACTTTGCATGGCTGAATGTTATCTGGGTTCCTTTCTGGATCTGGTGCTATAAACTGGGGAACCCAGCTTGGGGTTTAGACCCCATACTTCTCAGGGGGAACCCCCCCCCCCCCAGCCACTGAAATTTCCCTCTGGATCTTCAGCTGCCACTCGTGGGAGCCCAGCCATCCCTCTCACATCTCCTCCACACTCCGTACCAGTTGTGTTGTGCTGAAGTGTTTTCTTCTGTCTGTCTGTGGTAATAAGGCCTCTATCCAGCTATTGTTTAGTTGGTTATTCTAGATGATTTCTCTACAGTTTAGCTGTAATTCCAGATTTGTCCTGGAAGGAGGTTAGTGCAGCTTCCACTTACTCCTCTGCCATCTTGGATCTCTCTCCATTTCTACTTTTTCGAAGTATCTCTAAACTGCTTTCCACAGTGTCTGCACCAATCTACATTCCTACCAACAGTGCAAAAAAGTTCTCCTTTCTCCACATCCTCTCCAGTGTTTGTTTATTGTTGACTCTTTGATGATAGCTATTCTGACATGTGTGAAGCATTTCATTGTAGTTTTCATGTGCATTTTTCTCTGATGGTCTGTGATGTTCAGCATTTTTCATATGTCTATTGGCAATCTGTGTGTCCTTTTTGGAGAAGTGTTTATTTGGGTCCTTTACTCATTTTTTAATTGGATTGTTTGGGTTTTTCTTTATGTTCAGTTTTATGAGTTCTTTATTTTGGAGATTAACCCCTTATCAAATCTATCATTGTCAAATAGCTTCTCCCATTCAGTGTATTGTGCTTTCATTTTCCTGATGGTTTTCTTTGCTGTGCAAAAACTTTTTAGTGTTATGTAGTCCCATTTATTTATTTCTGTTTTATTTCCCTTGCCCAAGGAGAGATTCAGAAAAAAATACTGCTATAAGAATTGTCCACGATTTTCCTGCCTATGTTTTCTTCTAGGGTTTTTTTTTTCTTTGTTTTTTTGTTTTGGTTTTGAGTCTAACATTTAATCTTTAACCCATTTTGAGCTTATTCTTATGTATGGTGTAAGAAGGTGTTCTAGTTTCATTTATTTGCATGTATCTGTCCAATTTTCCCAACACCACTTATTGAATAAATTATTGTTATCCCATTGTATGTTCTTGTCTCTTTTGTCAAATATTAATTGACAATAAAGTCATAAATTATTGTGGGGTGGGGAGTGTACTCTCTATTCTATTCCATTGATCTGCATGTTTGTTTCTATGCCCATACCATGCTGTTTTGATTACTATGGGCTTGTCTTATATCTAGCACAGGTTGCATGATTCTTCCAACTTTTTTCATCTTCCTCAAGGTTGTTGTGGCTATTTTAGGTCTTTTGTGGTTCCATATAACTTTTTGGAATATTTGTTCTAGTTCTCAGAAATATGCCATTGCTATTTTGATAAGAATGTAGTTGAATCCATAGATTGCTGTGGGTAGTGTTAACATTTTAATGATATTAATTCTTCCTATCCATGAACACAGTATTTTCTTCCACTTATTTGTATGTTCTTCACTTTCTTTATTCAGTGTTTTATAATTTTCCAGGGCATATCTTTTACATCCTTGATTAATTTTATTCCTAAGTTTGTTTGTTTTTTTCAACAACAGAAATTCATTTTCTCACAATTCTGGAGGCTGTAAGTCCAAGATCAAGATATTATTATGGTTAGTATCTTCTGTGGCCTCTCTTCTTGGCTTTCAGATAAGATCGGATGCGTTCAGGGTGGTATGGCCATCAACTCTCCTTGGCTTTCAGATGGCTGCATTTTTGCTGTTATTCCTAAGTATTTTTGAAAGTGCATTATTGGTATATAAAAATGTAACTTATTTCTATATTTTTTTGGTCTCCTGCTACTTAACTGAATTCATTGATCAGTTCTAGTAGTTTTTTTGGTGGAATCTTTGGGGTTACCTATGTACAATATCAAACTGTCATCTGCAAATAATGACAGTTTTACATCTTCCTTTTCAATTTGGATGCCTTTTATTTCCTCTTGTTTCATTAATGTGTCTAGGACTTCTAGTACTATGTTGAATAATAGTGTAGAAAGTGGACATTCCTGTTTGTTCCTAATCTTAAGCGTAACACTTGTAGTTTTTGCCTGTTGTGTATGATGTTGGTGGTGGGATTGTCAGGGAAGGCCATTATTATGTTGAGGTATGTTGCCTCTGTTTCCATTTTGCTGAGAGTTTTTATCATAAATGAGTGCTGGATTGTATCAAATGTTTTTTCTGAATATATTAATATGATCATTAGTTATAATTTATCTATTCAGATTCTCTGACTCTTCCTGATTAAGTTTTGAAAGACTGTATGTTTCTAAGAATTTATCTATTTCATCCAGATTATCCAATTTGTTGGCATACGGTTTCTCATAGTATTTCTTTAAAATCTTATTTTATTTTATTTTATTTTCCTTTTTATTTCTTTGGTGTCAGCTATTACATCTTTCATTTCTGATTTTATTTATTGGTCCTCCCTCTTTTTTTCTTGGTAAGTCTGGTTAGGAACAGAAGGATTTTGAAACAACTTGGGAGAGGTAGCCCAGTTGAGGTGGCCTCCAGCTGGGGAAAATCTTCCAAGGAAATTGAATGTGTGCTTCCATTAATACAGTACATATGTGGCTTGTATACACAATAATGACCCCCATCCCTGACTGATCCATTGCTATGCAAATTAGGACTCCAAATCATCACAGTTTGATTGGTCCAAAATAGCACTCCTCAGACTGGTCAAAATGGAGCAGCTCTGATTGGTCAGTAGAGATATAAATGAAGATATAGCTGCATACTTAAAATTAGACAGAAAAGTCTCAGATCTATTGATTGAACTTCTATTCTAGGAACTCTCTTACAAGGGTTGACTCACAATGCAGGAGAACAGTGTACAGGCTAACAGCAAAGCCTGTGGCTTTTCTCTGATAGGCAGTGTGCATGTGAGGCCTCTGCCACAATGGCTGCTAGATTTCAGTTTTGAATTTGGGCCCGTATAACCACAAGGAGTCTTTTTTGGAAGGTATTTTCTTTCTTGGAGTCAAAACAGGGAAGTAGAGTTCATAACTACAGAACTGAAAATCAATGACATTCTTTAGAATAGGTATCACTATATTAGCTTATCTGCTTCTGTAGAATTGAGATTTCTTCCTTCTATTCAAGTAATTATTTCTCTTCCCTTTCTTATAAATACTCTTACCTTTGAAACCAGGAAAATGACTCATAGGTCCAGCTACCCACCACCAAACTGGTGAGGCAGATACTGGTTGAAGAGAAGAGGGATTTATTCAGGAATCAGTGACCTGAGAAGATGACAATCTCATGCCTTCAAAAACATCTCAGTATCTCAAACATCCTGGCTAGGTTAAATAGGGGAACTGTGGGAAGAGGGGGGCTAAGAAAATTCTGGTAACATGTGGTTTCTCAGTTCTTCCCTCGGGTTGTCTCATTATTATGTCCTGCATGTGTCATTATGTAGCTCCATTGCTCTATCTTCAGTTTTACTCCTGACATTCAGGCGCAGTATGTGCAGGCAGCATTTCTGTTGGTTTTGGTAGGAATTGCTGATGTTTGTCCAATTCTTGTGGTCTGGATTGTTCCTTGGTCAGGCAGAAACTGCATCTGCTAATATCTACAAATTACTCATAAGGAAGCTTTTGGTACATGATTTTTCTATGAGTCTGTTAGTACTACCTATTCTATCATTACTAATTGATTAGTACTTATTTTCAATCACTGTTACACCTTCACCTCCAAATAAAAACACTATATGAGTTTCTGCCTAAAACAGTGCTTTCTGGAAAAGCCGTTCTTTTGGATCTCAAACCAAGATTTGTTACCTCTCATCTTGATTTTTTTTCAGTTAACATAACAAATAAAAATATTGTTAAGCTTACTGTCACCGGTATCTTTTTACATTATATAATGTGTCCACTAGAAAATAGAAAGTTACACATGAGTTCTGTTACATTTCTATAGGGCAGCCACTCTACAATGTTAAGTCCAAGGCTCATTCACCCACTTGTCCCATGTCACATACAGACCCTGGCCAGAGAACAGCCCAAAAAAGGTTTGTTGAATAAATACATGAGCTGTGAAAAAGAAAACCCAAACTTTTTTACCAAACAGAGCTTAATTAATTCACTTATGTTTGGCAAAGAAATTCCCCAGCACACGATGCAGATGAAATGTTCCCCAGTCTTTGAAATGCTACCATTGCCCTGAGAATGCTAGAATTCGAGTAAATTGCTCAGAGACCAAGACAGCTATTTTTCCCTTTTTTAAAAGAAGGAATTAGAATTCAGGGGTTACAAGCTTTTCAGATGCAGAAAAGGGTGACACCTTCTGTTGAAACCAGGGTGAACTGAGCTTGAGAGCACACTAGTGGTGGGGAGGGGGTGGAATGGGTGGGGGTAGGAGCCCAGACAGACTTCGGTTGAGGAAGGCCAGGACTGGTCGGAGGGGCAGAGCTCAGGGGAGAGGAAGAGCTGGGTGAAGTGGTACCAGATTGCTGGGAAAAAGAACTGGTAGGAAGGGTAGGACCTCAGGGCTGTAAAATAACTCGGTCTAGGGGAAGGGCTGGCCTGCGGAAGTGGGTGGGGAGAAGTGACCAGCCGGAAAAGGAGGAGCTGAGGGCGGGGTGGGGCAGGCTGAGGCAGGGCAGACAAGAGGGAGTAAAAGTCTCAGCCAGTGGTGTTGTTTGCGGCTGTCCGATCGCGCCCCTTGTCTTACTTTTATCCGCTCTAGCTCGAGTCCCCACCAACTCGACCATGGCTAGGTTCCTGCGCTTCCCGCTGCTCCTGCTGGCCACCCTGGTTCTGGCCCTAGCAGTAAGCTCTGCAGTCGGCGCAAGCCCCAGCAGGCCTCTCATGGCCGGCGGCCTGGCAGAGGCAGACATCAACGAGGAGGGCGTGCAGCGGGCGCTCAACTTCGCCCTGACCGAGTACAACAAAGCGAGCAATGACGCCTTCCACAGCCGTGCCATGCGGGTGGTACGCGCCCGCAAGCAGGTGCGCCCCTGGAGCAGGGGAGGGGGAGGGGGAGGTGTCTGGGGCTGGGAGGGCGACCGGGATGGGGAAGCCTTCACCTCGGGTGGCCCTCGGGATGTAATCAACCTACAGTCCCCACTGCCCAGCTTGCATTAGGGACAACCCGCCTGTGCTTCTCGGCCAGGCAGTTTCCCGAGTGTTTAATGTGGCCCACAGACCTTCATGGGTTTATTCACCAGGGCTTCATTTATGTTTTCAAGCACCAGCCCAGCAAGAAGGACATGGGTTGAGGTCGGCCATCATCTAGCCCCATAGCTCTCTACTCCAGGCTCATGGGACTGGGGGCTCAATGTGAGCTGGCAACTAAATGACTACAGGCAACGGAAAAACAGACTGCATACCTGGCTGCCCTCCTGGCTCTCCCACTGAATGATTTTTTAAACTCTTACTCCTTTTAACTTTTCGTTTTGAGATTCTTTCAGACTTACATAGCCTTTACAAAAATAGCACGTAGAACCCCTGTAGATTCGGCATCCAGATTACCCAAATGTTAAAATGCTGTCCTATTTGCTTTATCCACCTCCCTCCCTCCCTACATGTGTGTGGGGGTACATACACGCATTTATTTCTCTGAACCATTTGAGAGTATACATTTCCTAAAAATAATGGCATTTTCTTACATAATCACAGTACAATTTTGAAAATCAGGAATCAGCTGGAACAATTTTCTAATACATAGAACTTATTCAAGATCTCTGTGATTGTTTGACCAATGTCCTTTATAGCCAAGGACACTCCACGGTCATGCACTGCAGTCACTGTCTTGCAGCCTCCTTTATCCTGGAGCAGCATGTCTGACTGTTTCATCATCTTGGCATTTGTGAAAAGCCCAGCCAGCATATGCAGACTGGCACTCAGTTTGGATTGGCCTGAGGTTTCCTCAAGATTTGGGTCATGCAGAAGAGGCATGTTTTCCTAGTCTCCTCTCAGTAGGTGCCACTAAACCAATCTTTATGTCCTCCGTGTGCAATGGTATTTGGGGCCATAAGCACTCCATACACCCTTTTTCAGGAGGGCTCTCACTACTTACTTGGTCACCCCTAGGTTACCAGCAAACACGGAGGAGTTCAGGATATGGCCTGTGGTATATCTAGTTGGAAGCTACGGCAGAGGGTCTTGCATAAAAATCTAAACCTGCCAAGAGATCCTGGAGGAAAGGCCCCTGGAGCATTGTTTCCCTCCATAGATCCTACCCATGGAGTAGGCTCTGGATTTTGAAGTCTCACTCTTCACTCTGAAATGGGTGCCCCACCACCAATAGCTGGGGATAGTCAAGTATATAGTAGCCTAGAGAGGATCACACCTGGCCCTCCCTCTGCTAGCCTGCCCTGAGGTTCTGGCCAGATTGGGAGGACAGTCATCATAGTCCAGAAGGGAAAGGGAGGAAGCATCAGGAAGGACTACCAGACCCTGAGCTTGTCCTTGAAGGAAGGCTGGAATTTAGACTATCTGGTCTGCATCCCACTGATGAATAGAACATAGCCACACAGCAACAAAGTGTGGTGTTGTGTGCCAGTGCTGGTGTGTGCAACCTGCGGTGTATGGGCCGCATGCATCCCAGGATGCCTATGAATGCAGCCCACCACAAAATTGTAAATTTATTTAAAACATTATGAGATATTTTTTGTGATTACGTGTCACACTGCATTTAATGTGTGGTCCAAGACCACTCTTCTTCCAGGGTGGCCCAGTGACACCAAAAGGTTGGACAACCCTGGTAGTACTTGTTTTCACCTCTTGAAACATCAGATTGTGGGTCAAGATCAGATCCATTTCTCCTGCAGCAGTTGGCTGGCACTGTTTCCTTTGGATGGGATGTACACTCCCTGCTCACCAGGTCCCCACCAGCCTGCTCCTCTCCACCAACTTGGTGTCATAGCTCATCGACCCATGTGGAAAACTGACATCAGAGGGACCACAGGAGTTGCTTGAGGTACATCAGACAATCTAAAGCCTGGTTCGGGCCCTTCATCTTAAGATTTTCCGAGTTCTCACAAGGTGTGTCTGGAGCATGCCTGTGTGAGAATAAGCTTCACTTCTGTAATCTCAAATGTAAAGACATGAGGTGTATTACACATTTTACAACTGTTCCCATCCCAAATAACTTAAAAATCAGATATGCCAAGGACATCTTTTATTGGCTTCAAGCATCTGAGAGTGTGTATGTGAAAAGCATCTCATTTCCTACTGCTCAGTGAGGGCATGAGTAAACCCAGTTACATGGAATGAGAGTCTTGATGAGCTGAATATTACACTGGATTATAGCTTCAAGGTCATTGTCATGTGAGACTTCCTGAGGCAGAACCAGCTTTGGCTCCAGCAGAGCTGTCACTTGGTCCTAGTCTCTGCCCTGGCTCCTAGCGCTGACATGGTTGGTTTACTCACACCCTGGCTGGCTCCCCAGAGCTGTATTTTCAGCTCCTGGCAGACTTTTGGTGTCTGGCTTCCACCTTCTATTTTCCTGCCTCTCTTCCTGCCAGGTTGTGTGACATACCTTTTCAGAGCTGCTCTGTAAGCAAGTTACAAGGAGGACCTGAGGCACATCAGCTTGGGCAGCCATCAGGAGGTGGCTGGGTGCCTTCTGGGTGCTGGCTCTGGCAACCCATGGATGTTGTCCCTGTGTGCGATAACAAGATGGTCACTGTGTCTGTGTGACCTGGGCAGGTATTAAAAGCCTATCCTACTCTTCACATGCACAGGTCGTGGCTGGGCTGAACTACTTCTTGGACGTGGAAATCGGTCGAACCACATGTACCAAGTCCCAGCCCAACTTGGCCAGCTGTCCCTTCCACATCCAGCCAGACCTGAGGAAGGTACATGCCTGATGGTGGCCAGAGGCCAGAGATGCAGGGCAGAGGGGTGGGTTTGTGCCTGTGGGGGTATGTCATTAGCGAGTGCTGTGGTGTGGGTGGGGTGTGCATGTGGAGGGGAAAGGATGCCAGTGTGTGTGCCCATTCCTAAGATTTCTAATTTGAATTTTTAAGGGTGTTTGAGCTGGGACAATTGGGCACCATGTGCCTGCTGTATGGAGGAAGCAGCTGGTGGGGCACTTGGGGCCCTGTAACCCCTGTATCAGCCACTAGAACACATTAGCGAGTATTAGAGGCCTGTAACTGGAGAAATTCTTTCATGCTGCCCTGCTCACTTAAAAACAGACTATCTCCTGGGTGGGATAGTTCTTGTGCTGTCTCAGCCTCTGGGCAGACCTCCACCTTATTGTTACCTTCCCAAACACACCACCTCTTTCAGGAAGGTTTCCTGGACCTGGTTTCTTTCTTCTGGACCTGTTTTAGTGCTGGCCCACTGGAGGTGGAAGGAACTGTACCCTCTGGGGCTGTGTTGCCTTGCCTGGGCTTCTCCTTAAAGGCCGTGCTAGTGGTATAGCAGTGTGGATTCCTGTGGGGAGGAGGGACAGGAAGCCATCTCCTGGACTTAGAGTGATGGAATGGGTTACCAAGAGAGTCCTGCAGAGTGGTCTGGGGCTGAGCAGGGTAGGGGACTAAGAGTTCCACCAAACAACCAGTCCCTCACCTGCACTTCTGAGATCTGGTGCTGGCCATTTCCTTTTTTTACTGTAACCCTAACTGACCACCATTCTCGTTTCTCTTTTGCAGAAAGCACTCTGCTCTTTCCAGATATACACTGTTCCTTGGTTGGGCAAGACCTCCATGGTGAAGTCCAGCTGCCAGGACACATAGAGGATGTGACAGGCTGGGCCACACTGGCTGCCTCTCACGTACACTCCCCCACCCTGGTGGGAGTCCCTTCAGTGTGCTGGTCCCAGACGACAAATAGAGGCTTCTTGAGCATTGTTTGAACAGCTAAGCAGCTCTAATTTGTTTCTTTTAATTGCTTTCTAGATGACCCGTCCCTGGAGCACATGTTCTGCCCCTATTTTACGCAATAAAAAATAATATCAGCTACTCCTTCAATTGTTCACTGTCTGGGGATGTGCCTGAAGGGTTTACACAGTTACTATAAAAAGAGTTCTGGAGGGCAGAGGAGGGGACAAAAGCTGACACACGTGGCCACAGTGGCATGTTAGGAGAATATGCTGCCCTTTTTCAGATGACTGAGTCATGGAGGGGGTCTGGGAAGCTAGGCCTTCAGCTCTAGTGGTTGCTGATAATCAGTAAAAAAGAGGAGGGGACCTATGCTGCTGGTTCTGGAGACTTGGCTGCTATATTTGAAAAGAAGTCAGACAGTGAGCAGGGTCTAGGCAGGAAGGAGAGTTCAGATAGAGCCCATATCCCAGGTCCTTTCTCAGCAAGGTTCTGCAGAGCCATAGGTTTCAGCTGAGCTGATCAGACCTCCGGAACTGATGTGACTGCTCAGTTCCCTAGAGACTAAAGAAGTAATGCTTTACATCTACTTCCCTACCTAAGTGCCTATAGGCACCAATAAGGAGTTGAAGAGTAAAAGTATATGTGTATTTAAAGCTAATTAGGGAAATGCCACTCAGAATCAAAATCTATCAAGGTCAGATGCAGGCTTGAAAAAGAAAGTGAAAGCAACACCTTCTCTGATATATTCTGGCAAGCTGTTGTCTATAAGGATTTTAGTGATTTATACCTACCAGACCTTTTCTGGGTCCTCAAGCATTTGTGCCTTTTCTGGTCTCAGTTGTCTGCAGAGCCTACTTAACCCTGACCTTATTTAAGGAAGAACGAGCTTTGGCATTAGAGAAGTGAAACAACCCCAACAATCCTTGAGCTGGAGAGCTTTGAGCCTGAGCCCTGTGGCGGAAGGGGAGGTGTTCCTGAACTTAGGGATGACATGTTTATGTTAGGGAGAGGGGCGTGGCAAATTAGACTTTAGAGAGAAGTGGTGGCCTGGGCCAAAGGCTTCCTACAAGGTCTTTGCAGACTTGGCGAAAAATCTTGATTTTACAAACACAAGCAGCATCCAGGCACCGCAATGACATGCTGATTTCATGTAAAGCCATGATTTTGGGACATTTCCAATTTAGTTCTCTCTTCCTCCTGGAAGTTGGAGGTGAAAGAATGAGGTTCAGTGAGAGGATGGGGGTGCTGAGAAGAATCTGGCTGAGCACAGAAGCTTGCTAATCTATGCCTCCCATACTTTAGCCCCCTGCCTCTTCTCTCTCTTTTCCTCTTTTCCACCACCCAGGCCTCATGTTTTACAGCCAATACCACAGGGTTCCAGTGGTACCACCCTAGTTTCTCTACCAGGTAGGGGGCCAGCCTGTGGATGCCTCAACTCTGAGGCTCTGGGTGAGGTCATGCAACCCAGAGCACTCTGACCCACTAACCTGGAAATCACCAAGACCCGTGTGTCTTATGGGGGAAGCACAGTCCTGCAACTTCTACTGCGTGGTTTCACTTTGATGTTTATTTTAAATGTAAATATTTGTGTATAATTTATATAAAATATCCACATTAATAGACTTAGCACAATGACTGACTCCGAGTAAACAGTAAATAAGTTTTAGATATTTTTTCATTGATCTAATGATATATTGTAATGGTTTAAAATATGGTCCCATATTTTCTTTGCATCGAGAGGCAGGGTCTGTGAACTGCCTCTTGACTCTGGCTGTGCTTGTGACTGCTTCAACCAAAAACTGCAGAGGAAGTGACCCTGTGACCTTCAAGATGAGGTCAAGGCAGGACCCAGGCTTCTGCTAAGCACACATGCCCTGGGTAAAGCCAGCATCCATGTGAGGAGCCCTCTCAAGACCGCCATGCTGGAGAGAGCCTCTTGCTGGAGAGAGCCACTCTGCTGGTGCCTGCTTAACAGCCCCAGCTGAGCTGCCAAAGCCGGCATCAGCTACCAGCCAGTTGAATGGGCAACCATGTATGTCCAGCCCAACTGAGTTCTCAGGTGACTACAGCTCTGCTGTCATCTCACAGCAGTCACATGAGAGCCCCCATATAAGAACTGCCCAGTTTCTCTCTTTATGAATTTCTGGTCCACAAAACCATGAGCAAGAGAAAATGGTGGTTGTACCATACCTCCAAGTGTTAAGGTGACTTGTGATACAGCCGTGGTATCTGGGACATACCATATGTGTGTGTGTGCCTGCCTGCAGATGAAGAGGCTGAAGCCAGATGGCCTGGATAACAACTCCACTGGTTGTGTGACCAGGTTGTGTGACCTGGGCAAGCTCCTTACTCTCCATGAGCCCCATTTATCATCAGTAAGGGGACAGTACAAGCCCCTTTCTCTTCTGCTTGTTCACATTTGTAAAGCACCTAGAACAGTGCAGTTTATTATATAAATAGATATTACTCCAGTCAGAATGCTAACAAATTTTTATATGGTGTTCCATGAGTATCTCATTTTTTTCAAATGATGTTATTAGCCACTTTTTTTTCCTTTGAGGTTTCTCAGAACTATTGCAAAAGGCCATTATTTGTACAGTGAGTTCCCATGGTGTCATAGGTCAGTTTCTGCATCTCAGGCATAAATCTAGGTGGGTTGATTTTTCTGTGCCAACTACTCCATTTTAAATATATTGTGTTAATATCCATTAGGCAAAGGACAATTCTCTTTATTCTTTAATAAATTTTATTTCTAAATATGTTGTATTTATTCTTCAAGATGAAAAAGAATTTTTTTTCTTTTTCTTTTAAAAATGGCTTCTTTAAAATTTTTAATTACTTTATTGTTGTTCAATTACAGTTTGCATCCCCCCCCCCATGGCCAATCCCACCCCCTCCCTCACTCCCACC
>VMDR010024114.1:0-15223 GCA_007922815.1 Macrotus californicus | reverse complement strand
AAAAACAAATAAATGTTGGAGTCAGGAAAGGGACCCTATTGTTACAAAAAAGACAGCATAGGCTACAAATTAAAAAAAAAAATACATCCTTTGTTAAAATTATTGACTGTGCTATGGATCATTTCTCAATGTCATACATTCAAAATAAGTTTTATTGTAATTTCTACTCATAAAATGAATTTGACATAACTTTATTTTTGAGTTGTATAAACAAATTTAATTTTTATACTTTAAAAGTGTATAAACACCAGGTTTAGGAATTGACACAATGAAAAATACCCAAAAGTCTTAAAAGAGTTTTTAACTTGTTTAGACTATGACTAAATCATTTATTTCATAGCCAGAGGAAAAATCTTAAGAAAATTAATATGTACCACCAGTTCATGTGGAAATGTTGTTCCATTAGGAGAAGTATATGAACAGTATCCATTAAGAGTTTATAATTGTAGAAATATGGAAATGTGAATTTCACAATTCACATTATGATGCTGTGTGCAATCTAATTTTAGGATGAGAAATTGGAAAGTTGCCGCTGTGCCCACAAATCAAAAACACACAGTTTTCTATACAATGAAATAGATAAACTACATTTTAAAATATAACTTATACATTGGGCCCCGCCCCAAAGCTATTTTGATTTCAAACAAAAAAATGTAGACCATAAACATTTAATTTTTCATGGATTGGCTCTTGTACAAAACCCTCTGGCTCCCCACTGGGTTATATACAAATGAGCAAATGTTCTAGCAAACCAAACATGCCTCTCAACCATATGTGCCAATCACCTTACAAACACACATCAGGTCCTTTTACAGAGAAAAGAAGAAACTTCTTAGAGCTGTGCTGACCAGTTCAGTCGGATACAGTGGAAGGATTAGGGGGGGAAAGGAGATAATGTAGTATCAGGAGGAAAAAGTGTGCTCAACCCTCTGCAGGCCCACAGTAATTTTTACCCTGGATCACCGTTAAATCCTTTTGACAGAAGATTAAGTGTAGGCGGTACAGGGAGCACAACAGAGAGCTAAATTCTAAATCAACTCATAATGGATCAGGATAGACACGTGCAAAGTTACTAGGATTTTAGGTCAACAAGGCTTAACTGTAACCCGACTGAAGGAATTAAAGTAACTAAAGAAAGAATTTGTCAATCAAAAGGAGGATTATCCGTTAGCAATAGAAGCATAGACATAATGACAGAAAGAAAAATTTTGAGGTTTTTCAAGTGTTTCATTTGGATGGACAGTCTAATATTTTTAAATATCAACAGGTAAAAAATAAGACAAAATGATGTATAAAAATTGGCTATTTTTAAAAACAACGTGTTAATATCTGCTGATGTAATATACATAGTTAATTTGAATGTATAACTATACTTTCCTATGGCCTAAATGTAAGTTCAGGATGTAAGCCATATCAACTAGTGCAGTTCCCCTTATGTGGTTAGTTCAACTCTGTTTTCTGCAACGAGGTTCTGAAATCATTTCTATGGGGTTCTTTTAGATTGCTGACCCCTCCGCTAGGCCCTGACCCTTATGTGTATCTGACTCATCCGCCCTTCTACTCAACAATTCTAGTCCTAGTTAGGCCTCTATGTCTTATTTCCTTTATTTATTCTCTTTACCTCCTCTGTGTCCCATTGACATAATTTTTTCTTCCAGTGTACTCTTTCCCCTCAGATAATTAAAACTTTCAATTTTCTTTTTGATGTTCCTACTAATTCCTATGCAAGAATATTTTTATAAATTTTACCTCCGAGTATATGTTCTTTCATCATAATCCTACCTTTGGTTTTCCAACAGCACCTCACATAAAGAAATGAGAAACCATTCTCATGCTTCTCACACCCCCGTCCCCCTGCCCCTGCCATTCCCATCCCCGAGCTCATAGAGGGTAGCCTCCTGAGTGCAACTGGGGTTAGGGGTGAGAGAAGTGACCATCCTTGATTCTTGAACTCTGTTGAGAATGTTGGCATCTGTGTTCATGTAGTTGTTTTTGTTTGTTTTATCTTTTTCTGGTTTGGGTGTCAAGGTGACCTTTCTGTAGGTCATTGCTGTCGATGTGTTCCTGGTCTAGGCCAAGAAAATTCTCAAGATGGCCGCCTCCAGTAAAGGCTGTTGCATTTCTCCTTAGCCCTCCACGGGAGCACAGACTCCTGGATAGAGGGGTTCTCTGGGGGCAATTCACCAAAGCTTTCAGAGTGAATTTAATGGACTAGAAGAGGAAGATGGAAAGGGGCTAATCCAGACCCCTTCTGTGCCAAGACGCTCCTCAACACAGGTCTTTATGCAGGCTTAGCACTAGGTACCTCTGTTGAGTTCGCCATCCTTGGCACTTGTAGCAAATTGCTGAACCTCTCCCACAATTCAGGTCACATCCTCTAACCTTATGGGTGATTCTCTTGTGTGTGCTTCTCCCAATAGCCTTTGGGAGGACTATTAAAACATGAGGGACAGAGGATGAGGGGAAGACAGTTGCTCCCTTACAAATATTGCTTTCCTCCAAATGCTTCTAGCCCTCTCAGTAAAGTCAAAGGGTCTATGTTTTGATAGATTTTCTGCAATGTCTCCTTATTAAACTTCTTGGGAGTGATGGGCTATACATGATAACTTCTTTGAACTTAAAATGGAACAGAGTCCACAGAAATCTTGGTAACTTCCTATGAATTGTTGAGTGGGGGCAGGGCATTCTATAGTAACTCCAGGTGTCTTAATCTGTTTGGGCTGCCACAACAAACATATCATACACTGGTTGGCTTATAAACAACAGAAATTTATTTCTCAAAGATCTGGAGGCTAGGGAGTCCAAGATGAAGGTGTTGACAGATTTGGTGTCTGATTAGGGTCCTCTTCTTGGTTTATAGCTGGTTGACTGTCTTCTCATTGTGAATTCACATAGACTAAGGGATTAGGGAGCTCTTTGGGATCTTTTCTATAAGCACTACCACTCATGAGAGTGGAACCCTCATGACCTAAGCATCTCCCAAAGATTCTACCTTCAAGTACCATCACTTTAGGCTTTGGGATTTAATATATGAAGCTGTTGGTGGTTAGGAGCACATACAAATATTCAGTCTATAGCATCAGTAGAGTAGGAAAGGACTGTTTATTGGTTTTCTATGTCTTCATGGGACATGTTATAATGTGCACACAAAAAAACCTTGAGGATCCTAAGGCTCTTAGGGTGAGGAGAATTGTCAACTTATTAGGATTATTTTGGCTTCTAAATTATTCATATTTGGAAATTTTATAAATAAGCATGTGTTAGGAACTGCCCTGCCTACTTTCAGAAGCTGTAACCCCCCATGTCTAAGGCTGATTGAGAGACCTTGGGACTATAAGCCACTAAGGAGACAGAGCCTATCTCCCTGGCAGGGGCACCACCTCTGCCCCCTTTTACTTCAACCTGCTTGGCCCCAGGTGGATGGCTGGTTAGCCAATGATGAGTAAGATTTCTCAAGAGAGGAACAACCTAAGACAGGCATGGTCATGAAGGGGCCCTCAGGGAAGGACTTGGGGGGCTATACAAAAAGGGGATGATGGAACCTCGCCCCTCAGCTTTGACATAGCCTGGGTCCTCATTCTGTCTATGAGAAGTCTCCTAATGTCTTGGCTGCCTTACTTCCCCTGCCTGACGTAAGCCTGAAACAATGCTAGAGGGCAGTGCAGCCCTGGGCAGGAATGGGCAGTTCCCCGGGTGATCAGGCCTAAGAAAGAATGCATAAAATCCTGTGAAACCTGCTTTGCTGAGAATGTCCTCAGTTTCCTGATAAGGGTCCAAGCATGAAATGAGTTTGTTTCCCCCAGATTTTATGGCCCTTTGGCTAACTGACCCTGACTCAGAATAAGCCCTCATAGTTCTTTGAATCTTATCTATTGTTTGATCCTTACTGCCTGACAATGATTGATGAGCTTTACCTGTAGTCCTGTGCAAATGGAATGCAGTAAAAGCTCATTGAGGAACAGGCTCCTGGCCCTTCTCCTTTGAGAGATTGGCCATCTTTCCTCCCCAAGCAGATCATGTCTTGGTAGATTTATTTTCATTTGTGGCAGACAGGGGAGCCCTTCGGGAAGAGCCCCCCTCCACAAGCATATATTCCTTTTATCATCATAAATAACCAATAAAATTATTATTATTTTTAAATAACTTTGGTCTGTAATCAGGAGATTCTTATATTTAAGAACATCATTCAGGAGAATTTATTCAGTCCTTGCTGGTTTGTTGTACAAGTGAATAATGCATCCTGATTAGGTAGAAGAATGAAAAAATGATTGATATGCACATTTGTATCTGCCCAGTTCCCTTACTTTCTCTTTTCCCTCGCTCCCAATTTTCCTGATTTGAAGTCCCACTTTCCTTGTAACTAGTCACTTTCATTAGCAACACGGGTTTGTAAGGCTTTTCAATCTGGTAATCAAGCAACTACCCAATATCACCCCAACGCTTAGGTGTTCAGAGTCAGCAAAAGGATGAACCTAGTTTACTAAATGGGCTTAATTAAATAAAAGAGTACATCAGATATTAAAAGCTCTAAATTTACATAAAATTCAAAGTGTGTAGAAGATTATGGTCTTTAATTCTTTGTCTTACCCCTAATCTTGAATTCTTTATGTGCAAAATTAAAAACGAGTGTCAGAGGAATTCATTCTACTACTCTTGGACACTTCAGCTGAATAAAATATCAATAAATGGGTTGGAGTAGAAGAAAAACTGGAGAGATTTCTTTCAAGAGAATTGTTGCTGGTCTATGGACTCCTACCTCTAACCCCAAGGAGTGATAGTGTTTAGGGGATAAGACTGGGGTGAGATGTTACCATCTAACCCCTAACTTAGGACAGGAGGTCTCAAAGGAACTATTTGGAGAATTTAAAATACAGTCTTTGCAACTGAGAGGTACAGAGGGCTGGTGCCTAGCTCAGGTCCAGAAGAACAATGTCTGACTATGAAGGGCAGGCTGACTCCCTCAGGGATATTGCTTTGATGGTACAACTAGGAGAATGCAGCTGTATTGAGACTGGCCAATGCTCTCGAGGTTGTTGGTGCAAGATTATGTATGATCATTTCCAATAGAAGGGATTTAGGTCATGTGGGGAAATAGGGAAAAACTGGCCCAGGGTTAGACCTCCTCTCCAAGCCAAGTGGGCCTCTAGGAGGTCAGGAGAGCTCAGAGGGTAGAGGCAGAAGTACGTACCACAGTATGCCCTGCAGCTGGTGAAAGAATTATAAATGTCTCCATTCACTTTAAGGCAACTACAGGAGAGAGGTCTCCAGAAAAGTGAATATTCCACAGAAGAATGAGGTTCAAACATTTGGAGGTCCAGTGTATTATGGCACCAATTCATGTTAAAGCTGTCTTCTCTATTTTTTCTTTCCTCTTCATTTTGTCCTAGCAGGGAGAGGACTTCACTCTTTCGCTACTACAGGATTCCAGCCCAAAATAGGTCCTAGGTAGGGGATATGTTATCAACACATAATAAATTGTAAAGAGATGGTGGAATTCACTCATGATGTTGTGTTTTGATTGCAGTTTGTTTAATTCAGCGATTAAATAAGTACCCATACTCTAGTGGCCCCACCCAGGAGCGCCACCCCAGGAACTACTTCCTTCTGCTTCATTATGGACCTATGGCAGCATGTATCTGTTTTGATTGCGTATGAATATTACAAGAACCTGCAATTTCATTATATGTTTACAAATTCAAATACCTTTAGGGTATGAAGTCACCATGGAAATTCACAGACCTGTATAGCTCTAACAAGGCCATAACATCACATGATAACTTTGAGTCCACCAAAGCAGTTTCTCAAGCCAGGCATCAATACCAGCAAAATAGAAAGTCAACTGAGTAGCTGTTATGATAAACTTTCTTCAAAGTCAGCCATTCCTGTAACCAGGTGAGGAGTTCTGCTAATCACACCATTCTGCTTTAGACACTAGAAATAAACTTCCTTTTGGTGGGAATTGGAAACACCTAAAGTTAGATCTCCAACCCTTGTGCCATTTCCTGGCTTTTCCAGTCCATCGGCTTAGGCCTAGTCAAACGGTATTTCAAATGATTGGGTTGCTTTGAGACAACATCCTCACAGGACCACATCACCTCAAATACTGCCAGCGCGGTGACGTCACAGCGTCCTCGGCGCGCACCGCCCATGAGCGGTCCTTGCCACTTTGCCTCCGGTCCTGCCAGTCGCCAGGGGACGCTGGTGGGCTGGGTTTCCTTGGCAACCACTTGTCCCACCCACTCCGTCCCTTTAACCTTTAGGTTGCGCGGGCACCGTGTTCATCGCACTCTTTCCCCTTTCCCCTCCCCTTCCCCACCCCCTAGGCTAGCTGCTGCTGGGCCGGAAGTGAAGATGGCGTCGGACGCTGCTTCAGCGGAGCTGGTGACCGGCTGGTGCATATTCGGCCTCTTATTACTGGTATGGGAGGCGCTTGGAGTTTTCCCAGTGTTTAGAATGGTGGGAGAGGGAGAGGGGGAGGGGCCCGCCCTGCTGCTGGCCTCTCCAGGAGCGGTGCCCGCCCTGCTGCTGGCCTCTCCAGGAGCGGTAGACCCTCCTCGTCCCGCCCCGCTTCTAGCTTGGACCGTGTGTGTGTTTGTGTGTGTGTGTGTGTATTGGGAGGGGGCCTCTGGGCGCCTTGGACTGGGGCCGCACTGGAGGCTGGGCGACAACGGCACTGATTTGCGGCAGCTTTTGCTGTCTTCTTCCTGATGACGTCTAATATTGCATGTTTCCTTTCTCGAAACTCTTGAACCTCATCCCAGACTTGGGTCCTGCGGCGGGTGGAGTGTGGGGGCGGAAGAGACCCGTGGGGTAGAGAAGGGTGTAGTGCCCTCTGCTACTCTGTACAATGGGAGCACAAGCTGGTGGGGCAGCAGCGCTTGATCTTTGCCAGCCCCGTGGGCGCTAGCGTTTTTAACTCAGAACGGGGCCTCTCTGTTTCTCTTTGCTCTTGTTCTCTGCCTTGGGGTTGTTCAGTCTCCAACTTTCTCAACCCATTGTGCGCTTCTGTCTTCGTGACGTGAGCTGTTCCTTCTGACTTCCAGGTTTCGCATTCATTTTCAGTCTGTTGATAGATACAGAAGGCTGTGTGGGGGCAAGCTGCAGGCCTCTGTTCTGCCAGTATCAGCGTATGTGTTACTACCCCCTCTCCGACCTCAGGTTCCTTCTTTCCCAGCCACCTTATTCCTGCTTATCCTATGAGCATAAACGTAGACCCTAATGGCCCAGATGACCTAGTTTTTACTTTTCTACCTTGGGTATTACAGCCCTTGGGCCATTTTATTTGGGAGTTCAATTTGTCTTTCTACCCTTCCCCATTCCCACTGTTTCCTCATTGTCTTCACTTGGTCCTGTTCTTGCTTTCTGTCCCAAAGTATTTTAAACACTTTTCATTACAAAACAAATAAAAACAAAAATTGAACCAAAAAACCTTGAACTTCAGTTCCGGAAATTGACTTATTTAATTTTACTTATTAGATGCTACACGGTGTCTACAACCTGTATAATATGTTTTGCTAGTAAATGGTGTAACTACCAGAAAATCTATCAAAAGAACAAAGAAAAAAAGTGAAAACTTAAGGCTTCTCTTGCTATTTGCTTTCACAGAAAACAATACTGCCTTTACACCAAAACATGCTTTACTCCTCTTGGTGGAGAAAATGGAAACCCTAAAGCTTGACTGTGATCTCCAAAGCCCATCCAGTCCTGTACTTGGAGAGTTCACTAGTTTTTCCAGACCACTATATTCAGTTGTTTAAGAAGAAAAGCAAGCATGTAACCAGTATTAAACCGTAGTGGGAATATCTTGGCAGTTATCAGTTAATAAACATGTCATGTGCGGCAGCTGTGCAGTAAGTTGTAGCAGGGTACAAACAAAACAAAATGTGGTCTTTATGAGGACCTGGAGATAAGTAGGAAAACAAAAATTCTTCAGATAGGTATTTGAAGTATTGAAAACCAAAGTATGATTTTATAAAACAGGACTTCAAGGGATAGAGAACAACTTTGGAAGAAAGTGCAGTTGAGGTGCACTTTGCATAGATGAAGATGGGAAGGTATTTAAGGTGATGACTTTTACAGCAGGAACAAAAGAAAAGGAAACAGGAATTGAGTTTTAAACTAGATGTGGAGTAGAAAAAAATTAGTAATAGGGGTCATTGTTTAATTTCCTGTAAGTCTCAAGTTCCTGGCTCATTGGAAGAGAGCTGGTTTCTTTGTTTTGTTTTATTTTTTTAATCTTTATTGTATGTTTTTCCATTACTATGTAGTCCCCTTATACTCCTCTCCTCACAGCAGTCACCACACTGTTGTCCAGGTCCATGAATCCTTTTTCCTTTGTGCTCAGTCCCTCCACCCCTTAATTGCACCCCCCTTCACTAGCTGTCATCTGTTCTTCATCTGAGTCTGTCTCTGGGAGTTGGATTCTCATGTCTGCTTTTGCATTCAGTCTTTTGAGATAGGTTGTTTTAGTTGAATTACATAAAGAAAATCCAGTTTTAGTGAAATGTAGTTGGAAGCAGAGGAGTATTTTTTAGATAATTATGGATGTTGTTCTTTAATATGACACCAAAACTCAGTGATAGAAGCTTTTTAAAGTTAGTTGCAGGATGGAATCTGAAACTCTATCAATGATCTTTTCATTTTGTTTCATTAAGATTCCTTGGTCCATGTTGTACATTGAACGGGTCTTTTCACCACGCATGGTTTTATAACATGATGCATTTGGTCATTTAGAAAACACTGATTCACTGAGTTATGCAAATGTTCCAATATGGATATATTTCATTATACATTGGGTTGGCCCAAAAGTTTTTTTTTTTCCCTGTATGATGGCTCTAGTAGTGCTTAGTTGTCTTTAACTTAATTAAAAACAATTTTGTTAGATTATATTGGGACAGCTGTCCTATCAGCATAATTTTTTTTAAAACTTAGAAAAATTGGTGAATTTTTGTGCAGCCATTTTAATATTGAAAATGGAAGAAAATATACAACATTTTTGGCTTTATTATACTTTATTATTTCAAGAAAGGTAAAAATGCAATTGAAGTACAAAAAAAAAAGATTTGTGCAGTGTATGCAGAAGGTGCTGTGACTAATAGAATGTGTCAAAAGTGGTTTGTGAAGTTTCTTGGTCCTATTGACATTTTGGCCAAATAATTCTTTGCTGTGGGGCTGTTTTATGCATTGGAAGATGTTTAGCAGCACCCCTGGCCTCTGCCCACTAGAAGGCAATAGTCCTTAGGAGATAGCTGACATACTAAAAATATCCAAATCAGTAAAGTTACTGGTGAAAATGAAAAATGTGTCTTATTTTATGGAAAAAATTAAATGGACTTTTTGGCCAACCCAATAATACCGAAACTTCACATTCATTAATATCACCACTAATCTTGTCAGGAGAAATCCCAGAAATAACTATTGAGAAATAGTCAAGTTCAGTTTTGGTTATAAGTTTTCCAAAATTCCAATTTTCATTTGAAAGCTTGAATTTTATCGTTGGCAACAAAGATGACCAGTTGTTTTTCTTGAAGTGATAGGTTCCCTTGGTTAATTTCGACAAAATCTGCCAAATATCCATGTTTGAATAACCATAGTTGGTCGATTGTGTTTCCAAGTAAAGATGGTGTTCCTTGCAGAGCTCTGAGCTTGGCTTCCAGCTCGTTGGCATTGAGGTTCCCACCTTTCCTGGAGACAGCTGTTCCACCTTGGTTCGCAGCAGACTTAAATACACACTTCACATTTCCCCCGCCAGAGTATTAAGAAGACTTAAGGGTTGAAGTTTATTAATAAAGTTAATTTTTATTGCTTTGTTATGCACAGGCTTAAGTTCAGTTGTCTTGTTTTCTCGTCTGTGAGTATGTGATGGTGAAGAATACAATAACTACTGGCAGTTTGGTGCCATTATCTGGACTCATACTCAATTTGCTAGCAGCTTTATCCACTATGGCTTATGCACCACGGGTGCAAATATCAACACAGTGGAAAAGGCGAATGACATTTTAGTGGTGTTATGAGAATAATTTTCAAATCGCAAATCCTCAGAAAGGGTTTTGGAACTGCCAGGGGTCTGGGAACTTAATGCTTTGAGAACCGCTGCCCAGTCATCTATCTACTAAAGAATCAAAGCACTCAGATCGATGGCCTTGGCCGTCTTGGGCAAGCAGAGTGGACTTCAGTGTCTTCAGCCACATGAGGAGTGATTAGGTCTGGTCCCTCCCAGCTGATGACCTATCTGTGTTTACTATATCAAGTCTAAGCCCTTCCACCTCATCTCCCCAAGATCCTCAATAATTTGGCTTAGACCACCTTTCAGATTGCATTTTCCATTATTATACAAGACAGCGTCTCCATTTCTGTAAAGCAGGTTTACTCTTGTTACTCAAAAGTGAGGGCATCACTTGGGATCTTGTTAGAAATACAAAACATAAGACCCCAGTGCTGCTGAATCGTAATCTGCAGTTTAACAAGATCCTGGGCAGGATGTGTATTAGTTTAACAGACAATCACCTATTCTCATTCCCACCTCTGCCCCAGTGGTTCTCCACTTGGACCGCTCATGAAAACCACCTTAGGAGTTGAACAAATCCTGAAGCCCAAACCAGCTAAATCAGAATGTCTTGGGAGTGCTCTAAACTGGGGACTGCTCTAAACCTTCCCTTGTAATTGTTGGTGAGTTATATGTTAGCTTCTTTTATGAACTGCTCTAGGATGTTATTTTATATGACACTTAATAATTGTTGCTGTTTGTTAGCCAGTTACTATGGCCAGGCACTGTGCTAAAATCTTTACGTCTTATGTAATCCTTTTAACTTGCTATGACAGTATTCTTATTCCTATTTTATAGACAAGGATCTTGGTTTATTTTATAATATAGTACCTCCTGATAGATTTATTCCGCATAAACAAAAAGCTCTTTGGGGTTCCCAGTTTTAAAACTGTAAACAGGATCCTGAGAGCAAAGTGTTCTGAAACCTCTGGCTTACCTATTCAATATTTTGTCTGGGTTTCTGTTTCAATCAAAATGTAGCTGGTATTGGCAAACTACTGCCTCTGCAGTAATAACTATCACTTTAAATTTTGTAAAAGTGTGGATCTGCTTGAGAACCAACCAAAAATTTATCGAATATTTTGTGTTAGGTGCTGCTAAGGGTAGAAAGATGAGGCCCAGCTTCTATGACTTAAAACAACAACAACAACTTGAGAAATGTTTTAAACATGTGTGAATGTATTTAAAAACAAACCAATAAAATATGAATGTATAACATTTTACAAAAAATAATCCCTCTGAAAGAAATTAGTAAATAATTAAAACAGAAGTTGAACCTAGGTTTTTTTATTTCTCTCCAATATCCAGGTTCTAAAGTCTACACTCCCTTCTCACTTTATTTTTTCCTGCTGTTCTGACACCAACTGAAATGCTAGTAATATATTAGGAATTACACGCATAATGCTTAGTGAGAGAAGCCAGACTCAAAAGATGACATACTATGTAGTGCATTATGACATTGTAGAGAAAGCAGAAGCTGCAGGGACAGTTAACAGATAGTGGTTGTCAAGAGATGGAGCTTGAAGAGAGGGCTCACCTCTAACGTGGCGAAGGGGATTTCTCCCTTGACGGAAGTGCTGTATCTTGACTGGGGGGGAGGAGAATTTGGAAGCTGTGAAATTAGGTGGATACTAGTTAGGAGGATAACTGGGGTACTCAGAAAGAAGTAACAGTTGAATCTTTTGAAAGGAGTGAAAGGATAAAGTAATGACTTTGTTCCACGGTTCTTCTAGACCTTATTTAGAAGAGTGGTTTTCAAGTTTGGCTCAGATTGGAATCCTCGAGCGTTTAGAACCTGGAGGAACCTCACGTTCTGATTGAATTGTTCTGGGGCGAGGGCATAAAGGTATTTAAAAACTGCCCAGGTGGTTCTAACATACAACCAAGGTTGAGAATCACTGATTCAGTCCCTATCTGCAATCTCCTATCGTCGAGTAGAGCAGAGGTTCTCAAAATGTAAGCCCTGGACCAGCAGCAGCCTCACCTGGGAAGTTGTTACAAATGTAGGTTTTCTGGCCCTACTTCAGACCCCTTGAATCTGAAAATCTGGGAGTAGAGCCCAGCAGTCTGTGCTTTTAATCAGTATTCTAGGTGATCTGATGTTACCTGAAGTTAGAGAATCAGGAGACTGAAGTCTTATACTCTGTTAATTAGTAGAAAGGCGTTGGTAACTGTTAAGAGCACCTCTCTGAGTGTGTTTTTTCCACTGGAAAGTTCCTTGCACTGCACACGTATCTATTTTCAGTGGGCACTTTTTTGTTTGTTTGTTTAATGCTCTTTAAAAATTGAATTATAGTATAATGTGTCAATTGCATAGTGATTATTTGCAATTAGTCTTTAGCTGAATGGTACTCTTGAACTGTCATAATGGGGCAGAAGCTAATTTCAATTCAAGTTATGTTCTATGATGCTTCAGTTTGATAGAATATCTAGTTATATCTCCTTGAGGTTGGAGAGCTCTATAGGGACAGAGTATTCAAAGCTAGTTATGACTACGACACATTGTGTAAAACCGTTAGTTGTTGCACTGTGTTCTGTGAGGACATATGAAACTGAGCACTGTCATTGTTAACTTTTACTTGTGTGTGTGTGTGTGTGTGTGTGTGTGTGTGCCTGCACATAGGTGGGGCTGTACTGCATTCATGAGATAGACTTTGAAAATTATCAATCTTATGTTTATAAGGGGTAGTAGACCTTTTTCACACATCTCATAGAGACCTTACTTGATGTAAAGTCTCTCATTGTGACCTTTCAAACACATGCTAAAGTCAGTTTTAGAGAATACATAGGGCAATAACGGAACATTTCTTTTTGTTCTATTTCAGGCTATTTTGGCATTCTGCTGGATATATGTTCGTAAATACCAAAGTCATCGGGAAAGTGAGGTTGTCTCCACCATAACAGCGATTTTTTCTCTGGCAATTGCACTCATCACATCAGCACTCCTACCAGTGGATATATTTTTGGTCTCCTACATGAAAAATCAAAACGGTACATTTAAGGTAATTCCAATTTTATTCCTTTCACTTTCTTGGCAGTGAAGTGTTTACAAACAGCAGTGCAGTGCACACTGCTTTCTTGCCATCTGGGAATAAATGAGAACGGAGATGCAGCGTGGGGCTGTGAATGTGACAACTAAAATGGAAGACTAGACACAGACTACTGAGTGGTGTGTACAGCTAGTAATTTGAGAACTTCAAACGTGAAGAATGCCTTTTGTTAACCTGAAAATTTATTAATTGTAGGACGTTTTATTTTGGTTCCTCTCATGGCTCGAAGTGTATCTTGGTCTGTATTAATGCACTAAGTTAATAATTTAGAAGGGCTTTTGTTCGTGGCACATCAGCATCGTAACCCTTATTGCATGTTGAGTACTTTGAGGGAGTGTGGTATAGTGAAAAGACCACTGGGCTGGGGGTGCCAAAACCTGAGTTTCAGTCTTGGCTCTTAACTGTCTGGCATGTGTCTTTGGCCACACCAGTTGGCTTTTCTGTACTTTAAGTTCTTCCTTTCTGTGGGGGGTCCTCACCTTTAAATGAGGGTTGTAGACTGGAAGATTTCATAGTTACCTCTTAGTTATGCAAATTACTTTAAGTTTCTTATTAGTATGAGGTTCTATTAGGCAGGAACTGTGTCTTATTTATTGTCGTATGCCCAGTGTCTAACACACATGTAGGTACTTCAGTGTTTGAGTGGATGTTATTTTAATGATCTCAATAAAGCATGGTTCCAAAATAAGTTCCTGAATTCAGCCAATGGGGCTTAAATAATTTGAAACTGTTTTGTGCTTAGGTTTAGATATATCCTGATTTTTGTGAAAACTACGGGTATTTTCTGTAGGTCTTCATTTACCAAGTATGTAATTGAGCACTTAGTATGTGCCAAATACTGTAGGCACTAATATCTGTTGAGTATTTACTAATGTGTCAGATCTTGTCCTCAATGGTTTACGTATATTAACCGCCTTTACTCTCCCAAGCAACCCTATGAGGTGGATAGTATTATCCATGTTTTTATGGGCAATAAACCAAGGTTTGGAGAGGTGATGTAACCTATCTACAGCTTATAAATGCTGTGGCTAGGGTTTGAAGCTCTATAGTCTGGCTCCAGAGCTCTTTGCTCATGAGGATCTTTTTTTGTATCTATAACTTAGTATTGTCCCTTGTATAATTATATGAATAAGAATTCACCTACTTAAAGAAGTAAAAGTATTACCTATAAAAACTTAGAGCACTTGTTTTATTAAATGTCCCCTAAGAGAAGAAAAGGCATGACTGTAGTCAAAGTTCTTATTTTATATTTTTAAAATCTAAATGTGACACCAGTGCCCTGGCTGGTGTGGCTTGGTTGGAGCATCCCATAACTAAAGAGTTGTGGGTCTGATTCCTAGTCAGGGCACACACCTGAGATCTGCAGTCTGGGCAGGGGTATGGGTGGCAACCAGTCGATGCTTCCCTCTCTCATCAATGTTTCTTTCTCTTCCTCTCTCCTTTTCTCTGTCTGAAAAGCAATGAAAAAATGTCCTTGGGTAAGGATAAAAAAAAGAGAGAGAAATGTGGCAGCAATGCTTAGAAGGGAAAAATTCCATGTTAATGTGTTTTTCCCCACTTAAAAAAACAACTTTTTTCTTTCATTATTAAGGGATTATTTATTCAGCAAGTGTATGTTCTTTTTTTTTTCTGTTTTCCATTCACTAGTTGTCATTCACTATTTAGTTTGTTTTTAGCCAACTCAGAGTTTAGATAATGTATCAGTCTTTTACCCCAATACTTTGATACCTTTCTTTTTAATATATATTTTTAAAAGATTTTATTACTTTATTGTTGTTCAATTGCAATTGTCTGCGTTTCCCCCGCCCCCACCATTCCCCCCCCAGCCAATCCCACCTCCCTCCCTTGCTCCCACCCTCCCTCTTGGTTATGTCGATGTGTCCTTTATAGTTTTTCCTGGAAACCCTTCCCTACACTGTTCCTTCCCTCCTCCCCTCTGGCCATTGTTAGATTGTTCTTAATTTCAATGTCTCTGGTTATATTTTGTTTGCTTTTTTCTTTTGTTGATTATGTTCCAGTTAAAGGTGAGATCATGTGCTATTTCTCCCTCACCGCCTGACTTATTTCACTTAGCATAATGCTCTCTAGTTCCATCCATGCTGTTGCAAAGGGTATGATCTCCTTCTTT
>VMDR010024113.1:0-15223 GCA_007922815.1 Macrotus californicus | reverse complement strand
ACTGGAAGCAGAGGAACATCTGTAACTACTCTGAAGGGGACTCTGGAAGAACTTTTTATGAGTAAATTGGGATTGTTGCTTTTAATTATTCGAGTGTATAGATTATTCAGTAACATGTGTAAAGAGCTACTTAGCTACCACCTCCAGGCCACATTATTGAAATACAAGAGGATATTTTTACAGTTCCCTTTGCTTGTGCTCTATAATTTAAAAATATAGTCTTGAAAGTAACTGAAGCAGGTGAAAGTGTGATTTGTTCTGAAATTTCTTGGTGGATTTAATTTTCTGTGTATCATTTTGCAAGACCTGGTAATAGCTAAATTATTTTGTTTTATACTGGATTTCAAAGGCGTAAAATATTTTTTTTCTTAAGAACTACTCATACATAATCTTATTTTGAAATTCTTCTGTAGGTGTTTCCAAAGTTAAAGTATGACCAGCCTATCTTTTGCCTGGAAAACTTAATTCCTGAAGCATTTAAACTAAAGTCCCATTAGGTATTTTGTTTCTGAAGAAGCGAACATCCTGTGATTCCAACATTAAAAAACAGAATGTCTTCAGCCTCTAAGCTATTACATTGCAGGGGGGTGAATGATCAATGCACATCGATTAATCCATCCTCTATGTTTGGTTAGGAGATGCGGCTAGGCCACAACTTATTCGTCTTTATTTGAGAGAAAACACATTTAATGAATGAAAGGTCATTGTATTTTACCCTTTTCCATAATCAAACATGTAAAGGCAGCATACATAATGACATTCACATCTTTTAACTGCATTTCTAATGCAGTTTATTTTATTTTCTAGGATGTATCTTAATGAGAGACTTATTCTGGAATTTCTGCTAAATAGGAAAGCATCGGCATTTGCAAAAAGGGTTATTAGGATAAAAAGATCCTCATTCCAAAATATAAGTTTTTTTCATAACTTAGATTAATAAATAATAAGCAGGAACCAAAGATGTCTCAAGTCACAAGTCCACACAAAGAACTGCTAAAATAGCATTAATATTGTGTGAGGAAAGCTATGGCTTGGTAAAGCTATTTATTTTTTATCCCACTTAACTTGAGAATAACTTGACTTTCATGGAAATTCACTAACTATCTCTTTCTGGCCACTCTGTTTAGTGCCACAATTAGGAAAGATAAATTTTTAGAAGGACAAGCTTTAAATTGGTTACTGTGGCATGGCAGATTTTATTATGGATGCCTACGTGCTCCTCCGAAAGACGCTTCTGGACTCCCTGGGAAGAAAGCATATGACTGCATTTCAGTGGTTCAATTTTTACATTAAAATATGGCCAGTGAGGGGTTCCAATCTGTCAGGGAAAAGTGGCCATGCGGCCAGAGTTATCATTTTACTTTGGGGGTCTTATGTTTGCCAAGTGGTCAGCCAGCTGTCCAGGCTTTTAAAATGAGGAAACTGAAAAATCTGAGAGGTAAATTGTGCTGGAGCATTTCATATTCATTAACCCTAAAGGATTTTTACTGAAATTAAAAGGTAGAGGATTGTTGGTTTGAAATTCGGAGCTTTCATAAATATCCCCTTTAATTCCACGTAAACAGGTAGGAAATCAAGTCTCAAACAACTGTGAGCATTGTTTCATAGTGCAAAAGACACGGGCATGCAGGTCGAGGGGCCCGATTTCCAAGCATGCTGCCGCTGTTTAGTAGCTGTTGAAACCTCTCTCCGAGCCTCAGTTCTGTTGTCTGTACAATGGGAATAATAATACTCGACTTGAAAAACCGTGCAATGATCTGTGGTAATGAACGTTAACTACCATTTTGTAATATATACATCAAATCATTATGTTGTACACCTAAAAGTAATACAATGCTATCTGTCAATCATATCTCAGTAAAAAACTGTGAAACTGTATTTTGATAAACAGTAATATACTTAGAGCACTTGGTAGATACAAAACAATAAATTACAAGAAACTAAACACTTAAAGGAATAGTGGTTAGAGGCTATGATTTGAAATTAGATGCCTAATTCCTTATTAGTGTATACCAAAAAGGGTCATAATTTCAGAATAGGTGCAAAGTATTAATGCAGAACATTGATAGGAAAAATTATCAAAGCATGTCTTTTCATCTGAGTAAGGTTAGAAGTTAAGCCTTAGGAGTAATGGCTGCAAACCAGAGAGACTTTCTTGATAATAAGGTTAAATTTGTCTTGCCTACTTTCTTGGGATGCCATGGGGAAAGCTGCAGGGGGAAGCGCCAGCCAGTCACGTTTGCATAAGATAAATAATCAGTTGTGAGCTCAGTGTGTGACTCTCGTTAAAATCCAGACATTGGAACGGCTCCCGAAACGCATTGCCACCACCACCACTACCAATCTCTTTTGCATCTCATTGGCATTTGAGGACGTTAATTGACTCATTATTGCAATTCATATTCAGGAAAGGAAGTTGATTAAGGAAGGCAGATGCAGAATCTCCAGACACATTCATAGCTGTGTTGTTTGTCCCAGCAGTTTACTTGAGTTATTAGAATATTTAGGAAGCTAGAGCCAAAGGGACAGGGAACGTGTCCCGTTAAATGTAACCCTCACAGAATAGATTTTTAGTAAAAACAATATAATTTTTGAATAACCTTATTCCAGTTTAAGGTCTAAATAGCTAAGTTATTTTTTTTTCTCTTTTAAACTAATTACAGCCACTCCATTTAATTTTAATTGCTCTTCTGAAAAATTGGTTTCTGAAACTTATGTTGTCTCAAGAAACATTTTTTGAGAGTCAATAAAAATGCCCTGGCTGGGTTGGTTGGAGTGTTGTCCCGTATGCCAAAGTGTTGAGGGTTAGATACCTGCCCAGGGCACATACCTAGGTTGCAGGTTCCATGGATGAGGCGAGTACAAGAGGCAATGGATCGATATTTCTCTCTGACATCACTGTTTCTCTCCCTTCTTCTCTCTCCAAAATCAATAAACATATCCTTGGGTGAGAATTAAAAAAAAGACAATAGAAAGTATCTCTAGTTCCTAACGAGTTACAGGACATTTGAATTTTATTATCAGTAAAATTTTATAAATAGTTTTTAAAATTTTCTATATTGCAATTCTCATATTTGATTAAGTAAGCTGTGATAAATTTATAGATCAAACATATTTCATTATTCATTTGAGTGGTTGTTTCCTTTTGTTACTTTGCTCATCTTTAAACAATTGGGCAAGTTTCAATTTTATGTCTGATATTGCATACAGATATATATATGCTTATCAGATGAGAGCTTCCTAATTTTATACTTGAGTGACCGGTATTTTGAGCTGAGTCCAAGTAGTATTCTCAATAACTGATTCTCAGTAATTTGTAAAATACTTGCATAAGGAAAATACTACAATTCTGAGGTCAGTTTACACAAATATTATAAGTTACTGGTTGCTGTTTTTATTGAATTTCATTCATAACAATTTTGAGAAAATTATTTTTGTCCTTCATCTTAAATGTAAAAGTATTGTTCGTGTATTATTATAAATAGTTTTATTATCTAAAAGAAACAAAAATCGATCTATAAAATCTCCATCCAAAATAATCCTACAAAAACTTTGTTTGGCTTGAAGCAGAGTCATTATTTTTATTTAACAATATCTTTTCTTTCCCTAAAATTCCAGGCTGTTTTTGGTATTTTCATGTAATCCCTTTTTTATTTCTCTTTTCCCCACATTGTCATATTAAAGGTTAATACTAATTAAAGCTTTTCTCTTATCATGTAAAAATTATCATTAAAATATGACTAATAAAATATTTGATACTTCAACAATGCTCTTATATCATTTGTTTTCTTAGTCCTCCAGCAATCTTGTGAGATGGACAAAAAATGAGCATTGTTATCTGCATTTTATAGATGAGGAGTAAAATGACAAAAGAGTATCTTGTACGTGGTACTCACTCAATAAATATTTTCTGAATGAACTCTAGAAACAGGTGGTTGCTGAAATTTTCTTAAAGAGCCAGGTTGTCATTTTAAATTTAAGCATCTCCCCGACCCCATACACAAAAGGTCCTAAAATTTAGAAAATAAAAAGCAAGTGAAATGATACCTACCTTATGTGAAATCAAAGCATGCTCTTTCTTCTATCACGAAACAGCCACTACCGTACTTCCCAGGCCTCAGACATCAATCACTGTGAGACAGGAACGGTCTCCTGTGTTGTTCGCCCGCTGCCTCCAGCTTTCATGTTTCCGTCTTCCTAGAGAAAATTCATGCGCTGTAGGCTCTGCGTACCAGTGAGTTCCAACATATTTCACAGCATTTTCTCCAGTTCTATCAAGTTAAAAATCTCACAATGATATTTTCTGAAAGACATGATTTGCTAGAACTATCTCAGAGCCTCATATTAAGATAAATACCCGATGTCAGCCCTGTGTTAAAGGTCTCATGCTATATTTCCAAAGCAAGTCTACAGAATAATTATGTCAATTATGATAGCTCCAATCAATTGGTAAGGGTTTCCTGGAACACTGGGTTAAGAAGAAAAAGTGCCACAGTCATCTCCAATGTCTGTCAATAACACAGGGGAGGGAGGGGTATCACACCTGCAGAGCATTTTACCACCTTGTTCCAATGGCAATTTGAATCAGACTATGCGGGGATCAGATTAAGAGATTTCCAGAGTTAGTTGTGTGATGGTCAGCTGTCTTAAAAACAAGGTCAGGCCTGAGGAGTCAAGTGTCCCCTTAAGTGAGGAATGTAACTTTCGGCCAGGAAATCTGCCATACAATGCTCAAGATGGCAGCCGATGCTTTCACCAAACCCTGAAGCAGACAACTGTTTTAGTCAATTCTTAATTGCATGTTTGCAAATACTTTCAACCTATGTCTCAGTGTTTTTTTGCATTAACCAGCTGACATTTATTGTAAAGGGAAATGATGGGAAATTTAATTCAAATGAAAACTAGGCAATTGTTTTGAATTTGTAAAATGAATTTCTCTCTAGAGGGTCTACGGAGCTAATGGGAGTGGGTGTTAGAAATATAAATCCCCATACATCAACATAAACAGAGATAACCAAACATGACTGATTATAATAATAGAGAGAACTCTCTAGAGGGCTTCATGCACATGGTCACATCCAAATGTTATTTTGTTTAAGTTTTCCTAGCACTGAACATCTCTGTAGCCTCTTTTATCTTCAAATGAATTGCTTTCCCAGATACTAGATCATTCCCTCCAGAGTCAGAGTTGCCTCCAGTTTTGGTGACTTACTCAAGGTCACTGAACATGAGGGGCAGAGTCGAGGATATTTCAAAGGCTTTCGAGTTCCAGGCTGCTGCTTGCCCACTGAACCTCACAGAGGAAGATGTGCAAAACCTGCAGGCCTATTTATCTACATATTTCCTTTGGCCAAAATTGAGCATTTATAAAGTGATACTTGCATTCACGTCATGGTCCCTTCACTTCAAAGCCATTAAAAAGAATTTTGTTTAACCCTAGGCACTTTGTGTTTTAAAATTATTCTGTGAGTGTATAACTTGACAGAGAAAGACTTGTAGATTCCATAGGACAAAATGCACCAAGACTGAGAATGATAAAAGGTAACAGGTATTCTACATATTTGTGTAAAAGTGAGTCACAGAAACTGTCCATGTTGTCCTTTTATCAGAGATTTCATAGCATCATTTTATTGCAGATCTGTTTGCTTTCCAGAATCCTAGCCCTGACTCCTTCGTCCCCTGCATCAGAAGCAGCATATCTACAACCAGTTCACCTGCAACGATCAGAGTCCACTCAGGAAAATAGAAGCCATGATAGATATCTTAAATGAAGAAATTTAATTCAGGGTTACACAAGCTACGAACGGGAAGTCAAACAGGAGTTAGTGAGACAAACCAAAGGTCCGCAACAAGAGCAAATACCACTCACAGGGCTGGGAAGCAAAAGAAGGGGTAGTATTTCAAGAACCCAGCACCCAGGGCTGTCCAGTAAGAGCTGGGATCCCAGGAAGAGTTGCCCAGCAGAGCAGGGAGCACAGAGAGCACCGTCCAGTGTCGGCTGGCACCATAGAGACAAGCCACTCTGGAATGTTTGATTTCGCTTTCTCAGCCTCCGTTCTTGTGTCCGGGCCTTGCCTTGTAAGAGAACAACAGAGTCTGAAAGATAGTTTTCTGAAAGGCAGAGCAGGGGAAGGAGGAAGATGAATCTGAGAACAAATAAGTTGATCAGCTAGCCACCTCCCTTATTAAAGGATTCTGCCTAACACAAAGTTCTGTATTGAAAAATATTGTTCAACTTCCCACATAGAGAAATTCATCTTAATTTTTAAGTTTTTACCTATTCCCATCCAAAATGCATTGGTAGGACTATATTTATGAGCAGAAATTAGACCAGACCACTGTTGGGAGGGGGTAGTATCTAATAGCATTGGAACCAAGGGTAAGACATAACAAGTCTGGTAGAAGAGATATTATTACTGTGAATTAGCAGCTGCCCAACCTGCATCTTGGCCTGTCAGCAACCATCTAACTATTTTAATTATTACCAGACCATCTTTTCTTTTGTTTTGTGCAGACACCTTTTTGTTGGCTTTTTTATGCACATGGAAAAAAATCATGACTATTATTCAAGGGATTTTCCTCTCCCACCCTTGCTCAAAGCCTGATGATATATCTCAAGGGAAAAAAACCTTTGTTCTATTCACACTAAACTCTCTTTTGTTCTTTGCTAAACTCCTTTATAATTCTACTGAGGATCATAAAAGGTCTCCAAGCAAGAGTTAATGTGATTGGACTTCAAACACAGGATCCTAGAACAAAAAGCAATTGTATGCTAAATGTTGTGGTCATGCACATTATTCCTTAGAAAATGTTCAAAACCCTTCAAAATGTTTAGAGACAATGTTCTAGATGTTCCCTGAAGCAGGTAAAATGTATACGTGTGACAGGCAAGGCCATTTTAGGTTGAGAGAGTATATAAACACAAATAGTAAGAATATACTAAAGGTAGGAAAAATGGCTTACAGGAATCCGTCTGCAATTTCCCTTTTAGACGGCTGTGTTGAAAGTGCCACACAGGTTCTTCAGGGGCAAGTCACACCCCTCTGGCTTCTCTACTGAATTATGCACACAAACCTTTGGGTCTGGAAGAAGAGCTTTCAGATGTGGCTTCTTTTCTACAAAGACATGTAATAAGCAGTCTTTTTCTGAGTAATGATTATACACACCAAATTTTATGAAGAAAAACATTTTAAGCCACAATTGTTGCCTCTACCACTAAAGATTCAATATAAAGTCATAAAATGTAAGCTCTGGAAGGGACCTTTGAATGTACCCATCCAACTGTTTATTTTGTACAGGGGAAACTGATACCTCAGAAGAGAACGTGACTTGCCTACTATTGTCACCTCCATCTGTCACATTCCTAGTTCCCGGTATTTGTACCTTAAAGGTTCTGGGCTATGACTGAATTGTTCTATTAGGATGAATTGGTAATTGGTGAGGATTTTTAACTGGACTTTTAGCTTGAAAATAGCAATTGAGCAAGTCCATGAACAATGAAAATAAATACTCATCAATGCAGTTTCTCTCGGTACAAGCAAGTGGTGCAGATTGCTCACCCTTGGGAATGACTGCTTGGTTTCAAACTCTGGTTCATGAGGCTCAAATGTGGCCTAAGATGGACAGTGGGCAGCTGCCCAGCTTCTCTACCTCATTCTCCTTATCCATAAAGTTAGGACAATCGGAACACCTACTTCATGGGGTTGTTGTGAGATAAATGGACAGAAATGCATGGTAAACTTAAACCTAGAAATGGCCCATGGTTAGTTTTATTAATACATGCTAGCTGTTGTCAGTATTAGGTGCTTTGGGCTCTGTGTATACTGGATGGTCACACCTTCCCTAAACAAAACTGAAAATTATTGCCCTAATCATAAGTAAATGGAAACACTAAGGTTTGCATCTGCTAAAAGTTACCACCATTAATGCCAGACAGAAATTTCCTTTGAGAAATCATTAAATTGAGTTATGATACAAGACCCAAGTGATATAAGATTTATTCTTTTATCAATGCTGAGTTTTTAATAAATTGAAAATGAGTTGCTAGAAGCAAAATCTTGAAGCAGGAATACAAAACATAGCAAACAAATTATTAAAGCTTTATAGCCAAAAGCCCAAATAACTTGTAAACCAGAAGCTTATAAGCCTTCCCTTTATGGAAGATTTTGGAGTAATTGAGGTGGTTGGAGGACCTACAATGGGAAGGAAATCCCATTTCGCCTTTTTAGAAGCAGAGATCTTGCCCAAATCTACTTTCTGTTTTCCTTGTATGATAGAATTGTGTTTGTTATCTTGGACTTGGCAGAACACGGTCACAAAGATGCCTCTCACTTCTGGTCTGCCTCTCCCTTCAGGGATCTCAAACCTTCTAGCACAAAGAGGGAAACCATTGAAATTGTTTCTCTCAATCTTGAGATTTCTTTTACGTTACTTTTGCTTTGACAAAAATGTATTTATTCAAGCATAGTCTCGTCTGCACTCTAGAAAATGTGATACCATTTTGCACTGAATTTTTAAATGCAAAAAAAATTAACAAATATAACTTCTTGTGATTTTTGTTCCAAATAATCTTTGAGAATTGTTATACTATAAACCCAGGAAATTAACATTGCCAGAGAAGCAGCCTGATTCTATCTGGCAATGATCAAGTTTTCGCAGTGAGAAAATGTACAGTTTCCTAAGGCCTCTGACAGAAGCCACTCTCAGACCTTTTCAAAGGTTTTCAGAAGTTATTACTTGAGATTAACTACAGTATGAACAAAAAGGTTTGAAGTCTTGTTTGTAGTTAGCCTGTGGCTCTGAGTTAGCAAGTTCTCTCTTAAATGCTCAGCATTTGAGTTCTGGGTGCTAACGAGTGAGGGTTAGCCAGAGGGAACATGGATGAGGGGAGAAAAGGACTGGAGCATTCTCCAAGGGAGGAAATGGGCGTTAAAATAAAATCTCAATAATTTTTAGAAGCCAAATTATGTTTTAATCAATGCCTCCAGAATAAGCTAAAGAAGTCCCACTGACGTTCCCAGCTGCAAGAGTGGAAGTCTGGTTTCACATTTGCATGATTTTGAAGGTCAAATGCCTGCTATCCAAGTCTTGCTGATCCATATGGACTAGAAATGCCACAATATGCAATCATCATGAAGGCAGATTGTCTCCTGTAAATCTGTCCTTTCTGTAACACATTCAAAATGTACCGTATTGGCTGGATTATAAATCCTTTCAGGAAATGCATGCACATTTGTAGAAGAAGCAGCTTCACGATGACGGATGATGGCATTGGTGTTCAGACAACCGTTAAAATAATTTATCGTACGTGTAAATCTGGCTTTTCTGGGTCTGGATTTCCTGTAACCAGGCATACCTGTAACTCAAAACCCTGTTCCAGAAGTAAGTAAAATCACCTATAGGCTGCTCCCATGTTTTCTGTAGATATGGGACCTATAGATTTTGTATCATTCTGGATCCCAACTTTATTTGCTAAGTATTTGCTCAAATTTACTTAAATGAACCCTTTAAATTTGAGGATGTATTTGCCAGAGGAATCTTCTCTACATATTTTATGTTCATTAAATAATGTCTTAGTATACTTAATACATTACTGATTTTGTAACTTTTAATAATACACCTTTTCAGAAAAATAGCCATTATATGAAAGATGAAAAATGGACTTGGCGGTAACTCACCATACTAGTGAGAATAAAGGAAACTCTGCTGCACTCTTGGTGGGGACTGCAAACTGATAGAGCACAGTAGGAAAATAGTACGGCGGTTTCTCAAGAAACTAAAAACCGTGCTACCATATTGCCCAGCAGTTCCACATCTGGGTATGTCTGAAGGAGGGGAAATCACTGTGTCATAGAGACATCTGCACCCCATGTTCACTGCAGCACTCTAATAGCTAAGGCGTGGAAACAACTTAAGTATCTGCTGACAGATGAACGAAGAAAATGTGGTATATGTATATGCAATGGAATGGTATTTAGCTGTGAGAAGGAAGGAAACGCTGCTACCTGTGACAACATGAACGGAACTTGAGGGCATATGCTAAGTGAAATAAGTCAGACGGAAAGACAAGCAGTATGTGATCTCATTTATATGTGGACTCTAAAATCACTGAAGTAAAAAAAAAAAACATAATAAAGTTGTAGTTGCTGGGGTTGGTGAGGGAAATGGAAAGATGTTGGCCGAAGGGTACAAACTTTCAGTTATAAAATGAGTAAGTTCCAGGTGTCTGATGCACAGTATGGCAACCACACTCAGCAGTACTATATCGTGTACTTCAATGTTGCTATGAGTAGAACTTTAATGTTCTCACCACAACAAAATGGCAATTATGTGAGTTTAAGGGTGTGTAAGTTAACCTGATTGTGCTAAACATTTCACAGTTTCTAAGGGTATCAAATCATATTGTACATCTTAAACCTACTAATGTTATATGTTAATTATATGTCAATAGAACTAGAAAAATTAACGAGTAAATGAGACACTGAATAGGTGTCTCACAAGCTGTTTGTTTTGCCCAACTGACGATGTCTTGTTTTGCACTCTAACTGGTTTACTTATGGCATTTCCTAGAAAGTAAGATATATTCATTCAAAATATGTTCACTCTACAAACGTTTCCTGAAAACTGGGTATGAAAGGCACTCCAGTGTGTGATAGACAGGTTACAATCTAGCAATATAACCCAGAGTACAGCAACACAAACACAGGTGAACAAAGACCTTCCGAACACAAACCTTGCATTTATAACATACAAATTCAAGAACCACACTACCTGGCCTTGATCACAGCTCCACCACTTTCCATCTGCTGTTCTTTAGGAAAATCACCAAATCTCTGCCTCAGTTTCTTAATGTGTAAAATTATAGTATTTTTTATAGCATTGCTTGATAATTAATGGGGTTAATACATTGACATATGAAGATTTTTTACTCATGTTTAACACTTAAGAAGTGTTCAATAAATATTAGTTACAATTACTGTCACCGTGGTCACTATTATTACTTTCACTACCATCAGTGATGAAAGCCCTCTCCACGGAGAACTTCCGGGACAACTGCAATCTAAACTCCATTGCCCCTTACTCCCATCCCTTCCAATTCTCCTGCCTCCCCTGCAATTCCCAGACCATCTTATCTCAAGATCCTACTTTCATGGCTATTTCTGCAGGCAGAACACCGAACAGCACGGTGGTGGAATCAGGGCAGTCTGAGACGCCGCACTCTATCTAACTAGTGACACTGCACCAAGCCCAACAGTTTGCTTTCTGTTTTTAAAGAAGCATTTCGTTTAGCTATACTTGTGGCAGCACATGTAATTGAAAAGAGGCATATGGAGACCAGCATGGAAGCCTAACAAACACTTCAGAGTGGCTTAAAAACTATGCTAATCAGTTTGGGAAACCATTTTTAATCTCAAAAAAAAACCCAAAAAAAAAAAACACACACCCAAACCCCTCAAACCGAAGGTGATTTTTAATGGAGTGTACTCATTGTCGATGCTAACACTGGTTTATTTCCCCCTGCCCTGGCAAATATTGAAAATAAAACTGAATCCCACAAAAAGAAAGAAACGAGCTCCCGTGACCTGTAGTCCTGTGGAGCAGACGTGACATCATAATGGGGGTAAACTAGGACACCAGCCCCGCTGGCAGAGTCAGGGTGTGGACTGTCTCTCCTTCAGGACAGAGAGGAGGGACAGGGCTCCCAACACTCCTCCCCCTGCAAGAAGGCACTGAGCATTACCTGAAAACAAGGAAGGCATCAGATGAACAGACCTTTCTAACAGAATGTGCATCTGCCAAGACAAAAATACACGACAAGCTTCTGGTGCTGGCACGCTGACAGTATGAGCAAGCTGTCTTAGTAGTGATTTTGCAAATCACTTGAGTTTAAATTCTATATAGGGCATAGGGCCCCTGGAGCATCATTTTCTATATTTGGCCTCCCCATTTAGCTATGTTTGGAATAAATAGGCTATGGGTAAAAATCATGCCCTTTCAGAGTTTTGCATACACAGACTAGTTCTGTATGTATATTATATGTGAACAGAGTGATTGAGGCAAGTCTATGCACGTACACATAACACAGGCTTTCTAAATGTATTTCAAGTTGTTTTCCTATGTGACTTCTTCTCTCTCTTTTTTAAAGTTCAGCTCTCTGGCATTTAGTAACCCACAAGCTGCTGTTTCTTTTTCCAAATAAGTTCAGCTTGATGGAGGGGCCAAGAAAATGAGCCCAACTGATGACTGCAATCTCGAAAGAAAATATGCTTTTTATCAGAGACCACATGTTGCCAATGCCAGTTAAAGTAAAACTGGGAGATTTTATCAGATACCAACCTGGAGAGGAGAAATGAAGAGCCAAGCATAAGAAAAGAAAAGTAAGTCTCAGGTGGAATTGCCAGGATGTTCCTTTAAGATGTAATGTAAAAACTGAATGTGGAAAGTGTAACATGTGTTGCAGACTGAGCCACTTGTGAACCAGCTAGATAAGAAATAGCACAAGGCAACGTCATGGACTCAGACTTAAGCTGATCTGGGCGAAATCCTGGCTCAGCCACCTGCCTGCCCGCATCGCCTTCACATCTCTGAGTTTCAGTCTCCTCGTCTATAAATCAGCAATCCCAAAATCCGGTTTGGATTAAAAGAAAACTGATAATGTGGATTAAAGCACCAGTGTCATAATATTGGCTTGATACATGTTGGAAGAGCAAGAAATTAGTTAATTAATTTATGGACAAAGGCCTTAATGAGGAGATCACGTTGCCTTTCTAAAGTGCTATAGGCAACCATTCAGACGCATTCATCTGCAACATATTGGGCACTAAGTGCATTATTTTGGTGTCTTTCAATGGTTGACAAGGGGTATTATAATGATCTGACATGTTATTATATTTTTATTTTTACATCAATTAAAAATATATCCATGAAATCATCTGATTGTACTCCATCAAAAAAGAATTATGTTTTTACTACCTTGGGAGGTATAAAATGTCAAGATTAAAAGGTTTACTTTGGCGTAATTCTACCTTACTTTCCATCACCCTTAAAATGTTGGTGCAAACCTTGAAAGATCATTTTAAGGATCAAATGAGAGGAGCCATGCAAATTACTTGTACCTAGAATGTGGCAAGAGTTCCTTTAACTTCTTTCTTCTGGTGATTTGAGTAGCTTTTACATTTGTAAGAAATGATACAAACTCTTGGGCTGAAACTTTAATCCTGAAAAATGGATAAAAGGGCTGAAATTCACAGATGGAGGCCTGGACATTTTCTTGTGTTTCCAAAGTGTTGAACTTGAGAGATTTTTCTAGAACTTGGTGAAAATAACTATTTAAAAAGTTGCATCATGCGGGATGTAGTAATTATGATAAAAAAAGCCAAGTATTGATATATTTCTCAAAATAAAACATGTTCTTCATGTAAACCTAGCACCTCTCACTTTTTCACCTTCAGATGCTTGTAGTATGCTCTGTATTCCATTAAAGTTCTGAAAATCGTTCACTTCTTTCTAGAAAGGTTCCCTGTGCATGTTCGTAAATTAGCAATCTCCTCAAATAAATTTTTTCTTCTTCTCTGTAGGTATATTCTTAAAGCTAATTAAGGAGTTTGAAGAGTTAGGAAGCAAATAACCGGGTCATAAATGTACTATCTCACACAGCCTAAGGCAGTGCCAAGGCCCATGAAGAAAACGGGTTTGTATTAATGTGTCATTTCGACTCCTCACATTTGGATCCAATTGTAATAATTATGTACATTTTGTCAACTTTCCTGGGCATTGTACTCTTCCACCTCAGCAATGAATATATAGTTGACCCTTGAACAACATGGGTTGAAACTGTGTGTGGCCACTTATACTATAAATGGATTTTCTTTCTTATGATTTTCTTGATAAACATTCTTTTCTCTAGCTTATTTTATTGTTAAGAACATAGTATATAATAAATATAACATACAAAATATGTGTTAACTGACTTTATGTTATCAGTAAGGCCTCCAGTCAACAGTAAACTATTAGTTGTTAAGTTTTTGAACAGTCAAAATTAATATTTTTTTACTGTGTTGGGTGGAGTAGGGTGGGGTGGGGTGGGGGTGTCAGTGCCCCGAAACCCAGTGTTGTTCAAGTGTGAACTGTCCAATTACAACTCAAAGACCTAAATACAGTGCAACTGGTCTACAACTTTGGTTGAAAAGAATATCGGTTGCTTAGCAAAGAAGTTTTTCCTGTATTTTCCTATTATATGGATCCTCCAGAGTATTTTATTCCTCCTCCTACCTAGCTCCAGCTTGCTGACATCATGTTAAGACATGCTAGGAAAGCAATGCAAATTTCATTCATACTATTGATCTGAATTAGTAATGAAAATAAATGGCTAATTTATTTCTATAAATGTGAACTCAGGTTGCATACAAGCAAAGGCAAGATATTAATACCCACTCTTCGAGCAACCTGGACATTGCCGTTGTCAGCTGCTGAAGGGTTTGCATATACAGAATCTCATTTGCTTTCACTAGGTACCTACCTGTGCATGCGGATCTATCAGCCCATTAGTGCTCATTGTGTTGTTACCCTGAGTTGACAGACTTTGCTAAAAATAATGAGAGCACACTGTTAATATAATTTTTGCTATAGAAAAAACAAAAAACAATATAAATTTTCAGTAAGGTTAAAATTATTATGAAACATTGTAAAATATTATTAATATCTGGGTGACTATTGTTTCTGAAACTTGACTTATGGGTATTTGTAAAAAAATTGGGGGTCTGCAGCTCATAGCAATTAAATTAGTTCTCATGGAAAGAACTAGATAATCTGCACTTTAAAAGAAATAGATGAAATAACTTTGGAGAATGTTGTACTAGAATGTAAGCTTAATGTGAAAGTAAGAAGTTTTAGTGTCTTGTTTGCTACTATAATGCTTTGTACATCACGAGCATTTGATACATGCTTTGTACATCACGAGCATTTGATACATTTATGTTGAATGAAGGAATTATTATCCTTTATGAAAAAGTATGTTATTTTCAATAATGATTACGAAAAGTATATAAGAACACCAAAAGGTGCTCGGATATAATATTTAATAAAAACAAAGACTAGAAGGCAGCCAAGATGGAGGCATAGGTAGACACACTGTGCCTCCTCGTACAACCAAAAGAAGGACAACAACAAATTTTAAAACAAAAAACAACCAGAACTGACAGAAAATCGAACTGTATGGAAGTCC
>VMDR010024112.1:0-15196 GCA_007922815.1 Macrotus californicus | reverse complement strand
CTTGCTCAGCTCTCTGACAATTTTTAGTACTTCCCCCACTACCCACTGTCAAATTGGGCCCTTCTGGTGCTTATTCCCAGGTGGGTGGGCTTGTGTACATTCTAGGACCCTGTGGGTCTCTCCAACAAACTCTCCTGTGAGGCTGGTAGTTTCTCCTGCTGCCGCCTCAGCCCCCACAGGTGTTTTCAGTCAGAGGTTTGAGGCTTTATTTCCCTGCCTGGAACTCTGGGTTGTGGAGTCTGTCTTGCTCCCCAGTTGTTACTCCCGGTTTATCCACATGTAAATGTGGGACCACCCGGTCTGCCAGCCACTGCCTTGCAGCGAGTCCTCTCTGCCCAGCTCCCTGTCTCTCCCCTTCTTACCGGTCTGGGTGAGTGTTTCTTCTTTAACTCCTTGGTTGTTGGACTTCCATACAGTTTGATTTTCTGTCAGTTCTGGTTGTTTTTTATTTTTAAATTTATTGTTGTTCTTCTTTTGGTTGTTTGAGGAGGCACAGTGTGTTTACCTATGCCTCTATCTTGGCCGGAAGTTGCTTAGTTGTCCTTAACTTCATTCAAAAGAATTTTGTTAGATTATGTTGTGACAACTGTCATATCGGCGTGCATTTAAAAAAATGTATCAACATTGGTAAATTTTTGTGCAGCCATTTTAATATCAAAAATGGAAGAAAATATGCCAACATTTTTGGCGTATTATGCTTTATTATTTCAAGAAAGGTAAAAATGCAACTGAAATGCCAAAAAGCTTTGTACAATATATGGAGAAGGTGCTGTGACTGATTGAATGTATCAAAAGTGGTTTGCAAAGTTTCTTGTTTCTGTTGATATGTTGGCCAAATAATTCTTTGCTGTGGGGCTGTCTTATGTACCAGAAGATGTTTAGCAGCACCCCTGGCCTCCACCCACTAAAAGCCAATAGCAGGAGACAGCTGACATACTCAAAATATCCAAATCAATAAAGTTATTGGTGAAAATGAAAAATCTATCTTTTATTTCATGGAAAAAAAACCACACAGACTTTTTGGCCAGCCAATAAGAGGGGGCCCAACAAGTATTAGCTACAAACCCCAGGTTCAGCTTTCTAAAGCCTGTTTTGCTCCAACCCACTGCATGCATTAGACTTGACAGGACTGCTCTGAAGCCAGGCTCCTGGGCCATGAGGTGGAAATGCTGAATCAGAATTGCCTTAGTGGGGGTCTAGGAATCTTCATTTTATGTAAAAACTGTTAGGTGAATATGCACAATGAAGTTTAAGAACCAATAATGCACCGTTAGATGTGGTTCAGCTGGCACCCTCTGGCTCAGAAATAGGTCTTTTATAAATCGCCGATACCACTACTTATCAGGTGAAGCAGTTACTGATATCAAGTATATTGGGAAACAGGTAGGTGGTGGAACAATTTTGTGAATATTTAAATATACACATCCTGCACTCTTGTATTCTCTTAGGAATCTTCTCTATTCCTTCTCACCCACCCCACTTACCCCCCCCCCCCCCCCCCACCACCACATGCTTCAACTTCAAATCTTTGGGGTTTTATTGAAATACTCTTGACATTTTTGCTTGGACACTTGAAAAGCTTCTTCTCTTTACACTACTAAGCATTTTATTGATTGATTTTGGCCTTTGTGCTTCCCCCAAATCTATTTTTTCCTTAACGTTCTCACTCTTCAGGGTATTTCATGTCTAAATGTTGACCAAGTGATTCTCTACAGTATAATTTATAAAATATTTCCTCTTGGGTCAAGAAAGTAAGAGGTTTTATTGCAGCTCAGTTCCAAAAGTAGTAGACAGAGGCTGGCTGTTTAAATAGGGCCTGAAGCAAGGTTTTGCCAACCTTTCAGAGGCTGCAGAACAAATATTCTTTATTTGCTTCTTCAGGTGTTAGAGTCAGTGGCAGCCTCCAGAAGGTCACCCCTTAGCCCTCACTCCCTGCTAGCAATTCCAACCTTTATGAGTCCCCTATGAAAATGAAAAGCACCCCAGGAGGGACCATGCTATTCTATAATCAGTTAATACCGTACTTTCAATTAACACTCTAGCAGAGATTATTTGAAAGTCAGCTGAGAATAGGAACAAGGGGGCAGGTTGGTGCCTGGAAATCCTGGCTATAATAAAATAAAAGAAAAATAAAGTAAAAAAGGAAGGAAATCTTTATAATTTTGCTTAAAACCGGTAGGTGGTCATGGTACTTCAAATCACCTGGGCTAACTGAATTTTCCAGCCTAGGGTTTGAAGGCACATTATAGGCATCCCTCGTTTTATTGCACTTTGCTTTATTTTGCTTCACAGACATTGTGCTTTTTATGAATTGAAGGCTTGTGGTCACCCTGCACTGGGCATCTGTCACTGCCACTTTTCTAATAGTACTTGCTCGTTTGGTGTTGCTGTGTCACATTTGGGTAATTCTCTTACTATTCCAAACCTTTTCATTATTATCATACGTGTTAGGTTTGCACTATCCTGTACTCTATTAAGTGTGTAATAGCGCTATGTGTGACTCTTCCTCTCACTTGAACTCTAGGAGGCCACTGTGGGATTATTGATTGGCCTAATCAATGTGGTTATCTGTGATCAGTGATCAGCAATAATGATGAATGAAATCTTGCCATTTGGAACAACTTGGATGGACCTTGAGGATATTATGCTAAGGGAAATAAGTCAGACAGAGAGAGACAAATACTACATGATTTCATATATATGTAGAGTCTAAAATAAAAAGCAAAATATAAACAAACAAAACAGAAACAGACTCAGAGATGTACAGAGCAAACTGATGCTCGCCAGAGGGTATGGTGTGGTGGAATAAGTAAAAAGGTGAAGGGGAATAAGAAGTCTTGACTTTCAATTATAAAATGAGTAAGCCACAGGCATGTGGTATACCGCACAGGGAATATAGTCAATAATATTGTGATAACTTTGCACTGTGACAGATGGTCACTAGACATATTGTGGTCATATAGTAAGTAAGGTATATAAATGTTTAATCACTACGTTGTACGCTTGAAACTAACAAAATATTGTATGCCAACTACACCTAAATTTAAAAAATGTAGTAAATGTGTGTGTTTTGACTGCTCCACTCCCCCATTTCTGTCCCTCTCCTCAGGCCCCTCATTCCCTGAGACTACAATATTAAAATTAGACCAATCAATAAACCTATAATATCCTTTAAGAGTTCAAGTGAAAGGAAGAGCCACACATAATGCCATTACATACTTAATAGACTACAGGATAGTGCAAACATAACTTTTATAAGCCCTGGGAAACCAAAAAATTTGTGTGACTTGCTTTATTGCAACATTCACTTTATTGTAGTGGCCTAGAAAAAAACGCACAAAATTTCTGAGGTATGCCCCTATTTTGAAATTTTGAATTTTAAAAAGAATCGAGGTTTTCCTTGAGGGGCAAAGACAGCCACAGATTATTCACTTTGTTATGTCATTACATAATGATATTGTGCCTCTACAGTGTATGACTAAAGTGTACAGACAGAGAAAAAAATGTCTTTATGATTTCCATGTTATCTTTTATTTGCCCTGTGTTTATTGCTGACAGAGCTTAAAGGTGATGGGTTCAGGCCAACAGTATTTGTGTGGGGGCTGCCATTCTAGAAGGCTGTCAGGAAGGAACATGTTGGACAAATTGCACTTCCCTTTGAGACTGACACTAACACAAAAATAGCATCTCCTCTTTAAAAAAGGATGAACAAGGTGGTTGCCCTAATTCCAAGAAGTTATTTGTGTGGTCATATTGTACAACCCATCCAAAAACTTCTGTCTTCAATGATTTTTTTCAATGTGTTTATATTTTAATATATTTTGTACAAAAGAGTATTTATAACATGGCATATGTTTTATTTATTCATATATATATAAAGTAATATATATATATAAAAAGTGTGATAACATAATGAACAACTGTGAGCCCATTATCCAATCCAAGAGTTCCAACATGGACATGTAACTTCCCTCTGTTTCTCTTTCCCCACCCCCCGTAGTTTCTCCCTTGTCTCGTACAAAGGTAACCAGTACCTTGAATTATTTGTTGTCATTGCCTAGCTTATTTTTATAGTTTAATTATATGTTTATAGGTATGCCTGAATAACAGAGTTTTCAGTTTTTCTTGTTTTTGAGCATTAAGTTCAATAAACACATCGGATATCTTCTTACGAGAGTTACTCTTTTTCACTTTGCACCACATCATAAAGTTCATTCATGTTGTTGTCTGTAGCTGTAGTTCAGTTATGTATATTTCACTGAATAATTATGTCACAGTTGACTTGCCTGTTTTCTTGTCAAAGGGGAAGTATTGCCTCCAGTTTGCGCTGTACAAATATGTTCTCTGATATCTTTCGGAGCACATGTGTGCAAGAGTTTTTCTTGGGTTTATCTGTTGGAGAGGGTTTCTTGACTTTAGCACTATTGACTTTTGGAGCTAAATCTTTGTTTTGAAGGAGTGTCCTGTGTATTGCAACATAACAGTAATCTCTGATCTCTACCCACTAGATGACAGTAGTGTCCCCCAGTTGTGACAACCAAAATTGCCTCCAGATAGTGCCAAATATTCTCCAGAGGTCAAATCACTGACTTAGAAATACACCTGTTGGGTAGAGATCAGGTGTGTGAATCTTCACATTTATAATAGAAGAGCAAATGGTTTGCCGAAGTAATTATAACAATTGAGGGTCCCTAGCTTTCTTATTGATTCATTTCCTCTCTAGGCTTGGTGTTGTCAGATCTTGTAATTTGAGATAACTAAATAGGTGTAAGATTGCATCTCATTATAGTTGTAATTTGTATTTCCTTAATTATTAACTGGGTTGAGAACCTTTTTACATGTGCATTGGCCACACTTGTTTCTTCCTCTGTTAAGTGCTTATATTTTGGTCTTTGCGTAGTTTTCTATTTGGTTGTCTGTCTTATTGATTTAGAGAATTTATGTGTTCTGAATGCTAATCTATTCATTATTAAGTAAGTGATAAATACCTCTCCTAGTTTTTCATTTGTGTTTTTATTCTCCTTATAATGCATTTTGATAGAGAATTTCTCAATTTTAATATAACTAAAAATATTTTTCATATGTGAGGGCTAAAAAAGATAATACTTTTTCTCCCACCTTCTAAGTTCTCCTAGCTGGGCTAATAATCAAGTTAACATGAGATAGACTAATAGGAGAAAATACAATTTTTAATACATGCACATGGGGAATTTACATAAACATGAAACATTCCAAAGACAGTGAGTCAACTTTAAGTACACATGACATTTTGGACATAGAAAAAAAGAGGAATAGAGTCTTATATTCCAAGAGTGTGAATGGGTGATTTGCAGTACTTGAGGAAGAACAGAACACTCAAGGCAGGCAAATTCTTGCTAGGCGAGTCAAAAACAATGGGGCGTAGGAGGTATACAGCTCAGAGGCCCTTGCCTGAAGCCTTGCGTCCTCTTCACCATGCTTAATTCAAACTAGGCCAAGATTCCCTTCCTGGAGCAGGTCTTTCCATCTGAATATCTTAGGCAAGAAGGAAGATGGTCAGAGATTCTTTCTGAATCTTTTATTTCTTATTAAACAGCTTGAAATCAGTATCCCAAAAGGCAGTTTCAGGGTGGTAAATCCCTTTTACCTGGTTAGACATTTCTGCCCCAAGATTACAAATAAATTTGCCTACATTTTCATGTGAGTTTAGCACATAAATTGAATAACTTCTTCCCGACTTGCTATCTCTTGGACTGTTTGCTCTGGGGAAATCACCTGCCATATCGTGAGGATACTTAGCTGGCCTGAGAGGAGGCCCACATGGAGAGGAATTGAGGCCTCCAACCAACAACTAACACCAGTATGCCAGCCAAGTGAGTGAGTGCCTTTGGAAGTAGATGTTTTAGCCTGAGTCAAGCCTTCGGATAACTTCAACTTTATGAGAAACCCTAAACTAGAACCCAAATTCCAGGTCCTCAAATTTATGACCTTCAGAGACTGGGAGAAATAATAAATATTTACGGTCATTTTAAGTTACTGAGTTTTAGGGTAATTTGTTACACAGCAATGGATAATGCATATAGCTTGTTTTTTAGTTTGCTAATGATTTTTTATTATGAACACATTACTTGATCTATTTGGTGAGAATCCTGCAGGGTAAAAACTGAGGAGGCTTTCTTTCAGACTGGGTATGCTTTCTGCCTGTGGTTCTGGGTGCTATAGGTAGAAACTTCAGTTGACCTGAGAGAGTTGGTTCAGGTCAAGAATCCTGGACTCAACTTTTCTACTTTGATATTTGCCTATGACTCAGTACCCAGCGGCAGTGCTGCTATCCTGATCTCGACGTCACTGCTGTCACTCTCGACGTCACTGCTGTTACTCTTGACCTCTGATTACTACCCCGGTTCTCTACTGTGATTAACACGGCACAGGTGAGTGGAGGAGAATCTGAAAATCTCTATCAACTCAAATGCAAACAATAGTGTTTTGAAGACTGTATAAACAATAGAAGCAGGAAGTCTTCAGAGCACCTTGTCAGCCGTAGTGCTAAAAGCAAATAGTCCAAAAGATTTTTCCAAGGCCTTCTCATCTAGAAGGTTGGAGCAGACAACTTCTTTCCACTACAGGAGTGTTCAATACTTTTGGAACTTTGTGGGTCCCAAAGATTAAATTGAAAGACATTTTTAAAGCCATAATTGACCTGCTGATAGAAATAAACTGGTTGAGTTTAGATATGCCATCAAATATGGCGTTCTATAAGGTAGGTGTATTCCTTCAGCCTTCTCAAATGATATATGCTACCTTATTTAACCTGCTAAGTGCCAAAAACCCAGGGCCTCTAAGCATTGTTAGTTTTCCCAAGACAGGATTTCTGGAAACTACTACCCTGAAAAACTGATTTCTGTTACCTCTGGCAATAACTCTTACTTCACTAGGCCTCAGTTTCCAAATCTAGAAAATGTGGAGATGTTTTGACATAACTGTTAAGAACTTTTTCAGCTCCCATATGCTAAAAAGTGTTTATGGATAATACCTTTAGTAGCAGAAATTGTTATATAAAATAGGCACTTTTTGGCCACCAAGCACCTGAAAAGGCCAAGAGACTGTTACCAAGCTCCAAAACTTGAGTCTGTCTGCCTGTGTGCACTGGCCCAAAGAAATGCATGGGCAGGAGTTCGCTGCCTAGAAAGGTTAATTAGAGAATTGGCCAACCTGGACATGGGGAGCTCATGCTCCAAAGACTTGACTCCATGATTGCTTGTAGGTTACAGATTGTAAAAGACAAAATCACAAGACATGGTGGTTTAGGGGTTCAAGAACATGCTAAGGGCTGATTGGTCAGAAGTGAGATAAGAATAATACCTCATTTCTTCAGACCTTGAAGACAGCTTTGAAGTCTCCTCTGGCATCCCTCTGTCTGGTTTCATGGACAAATAGCCAGGGATTCTATCCACTTTAGGACCCAGGAGCTGAAGGATAACTTAGGTCACAATGTTTCTTTATCCTGCCAGAGGTCCAGACCTTGTGACAATTAGTCAGGTCTGGGCTATTTTGTCTTCTGTAAGTAAGCTATTGTCTTCTGCTGCCTCAGATGTTGTTGATTATCCAGGGTAGAAGCCAGGTTCATGAGAGCTGGAGAGAGACAGAGACAGAGAAACAGAGAGATGATTTCTAGAGTTAGGATTTAAAGATAAGTTTAATCAAAGTAGTAAGGACCCTTGGTTTCAAAATAAGATTTTTCTCAAATTCCCAGTTGCCGAGTTCACATTTCATACTGGATTACTTTCAGCCTTGGGAGATATTTTCCCTACCATTAAAAATACCTGAAATATGCAGTACTTTAAAAATACTTAGTTATTAGTTAACACACTAATGGGGAGAAGTGTAAACCTGTCGGAGACATGAATGAGATGCTTTGGGATGAGACAAGGAGAAGAAAGGTGGCATTAACAGAAGTAGAGAACGGCAAATCAAACTTCGCTGAATCACAGTCTTGCTCAGGGGTCAACTTGGGCTTCACAAAGAGCTCTTTATCAATTAAAAAATTGGTTTTATATGTATATCCATATATATTCATTGTGTAGGGATGTAAATATTTGTAAACAACAAGAATTAATTGAGAATATTGGGGTTGTTTTCGTCAGAAAGACATTCTTCGATAGAATCATGATTTTGTAGGGGTCAGGGAAACTTTCCTCTTATCCCTTTAGTTCTTCTAGTTGGTTGAATAATTTTAAAAAATAGCAGATTAACAGGAGAAAATCAAATTTTAATACGTTTGCATGAGGAATGCACATAAGCATGGAAATTCTGAAGACAATGAGGCAAACCTGGGTATATATGTCATTTTGGATGAAGGAGAAAATGGTGGAACTGGATGGGTGTCTTAGATTTCAAAAGTGAGAATGCCTAGTTTGCAGGTAGTTGAGGAAGAGCAGAACACACATATGGCAGGTCCATTTTTGCTAGGCAGCTCAGAAACAATGAGGCACAGCGGGTACCTAGTAAACATGTTTGGAGTCTTCCTAATGTTAGGGTGAAAATGCTTAAGGTAATTATGCGAACGTTCTCTTCCTGAAGCAGGTTTTTCTATTTGAATCTCAGAAAAGGGGGAAGTAAAAAGCTCTTTGATTTTGTTGGGCTTTAACTGATTTCAGTTCAAAATAATCTGTAGCACATTCCAGAGACACTCTCTCCTGACCCCCCTCAGTTTCCTCTCACCCTTTCTCAGCAAAGAGTGTTTTCTGCAAAGTGAATATGATGATGCAACTGGGAACTGGATCTGCCAAGAGAGGCTTTTGTCTTTACTTACTTGGGTGAGTCATTCATTAGTTGGCAGCCCCTGACCATCCTCCCAAGTGGGGCCCACACTGTGAGCCTGGCTGTGAGCATATTCCTCCAGGCCCCTTGCAGGTCTCCTATAAGAGTCAGTGGCAAGCTCAGCTGCCTACCACCATGAAAGCCAAATGCCTGAGACAGGTGCTGGTGAGAAGGGATGTGGTTTATTACAGTGCCAGAGACCTGAGAAGATGGTGGACTCCTGTCCTGAAAAATCCTCTTTACATCTCCATTCAGGCTGGGGTTTTTAATCAGGAAGGAGAGGGACAAGGAGAACAAAGAGATAGGGGGAGGGGGCTGTGGACGTGCAGGCAGTGTCCTTGCTGGTCCCAGTGTAGATCTTTAATGTCAACATACTGGAACTGGTCGTGTCAGTAGGCCAAGTTCTTATGGTCAGGCTGCCCCAGACCCAGGCAGGATCTAGAACATCCAGTTCCTGTAATAGGCAAAGAAGAAAAAAAAGCTCTTAGCAATTTATGGCAAGCATGACAACATGGGCCTTTGTTTTAAGACATACATCCTGTTTCCTGATCTGGGGAGAAGCATTGTTCATTATATGTTATTTAATCAATGTTATTTTGTTGTTTTGTATAAGATTTTCTGTATCCGCCGTAACGGAACCACACATCCCTCATGCTCGTGGTTCCTTCTGGCATGTCAGTCAGATACTGAATGCATTCACAATGACTTATTCAATGAAATGTGCCTTCATGCTTCTTGGTGGCATTTTCTAACACAAGCCACAAATTCCCTTAACTGTATTACTCCCCACATCAAAAACAGAAAACCGAAGAAAAAGATTATAAGGAAGCTTTCTCATTCACAATTCTGGTGACAACCATGTGGTGATTTTTTTAGTCAATCCAGATTCTTTTCCCCCGAGGGGGAAATAGAAAGTAGGTGTCTAATTATTTGGTTGAACTTAAAATGTTGCTTCTGCATGACTTCCAGAAAAAAATGAAGATGCTTTTGTTGTAAGCAGGGTAAGGAAAGGAGGGCCTGAGGTTCCAGGTAGGCAGGGGAATTTGAGAGGGTGTGGAGCTCAGGGGGAGTTTTTCCACTGCTGATGGAAGGAGGAAGTGAAGGGCAAAGAAAGGGAATAAGTGGCTTTTAAAACAGAACTTACAGCACCATGTGGCAAGGAGGCTAGAATTTATTTACTGAAGGAAACCACGTTTAAATTGCCATTAGAAATAATGAATTAAAAGTTTACTATAATTATGGAAAATTTGATTTGTTCTTGTTGTGAAACATTGCATATCCTAATGCCACGAGAATGCTTTTTGATTAACGGAAAGCTTTTCAAGTAGCAGAAGAGAAAGAAATCCAATATACCATTAGATATACATGCCTTTCATTTCGTGGTTCCTAGACCACCAAAAACTGGATTCAGATCCCTCTTTCTAGGAAAATCCTGGATTCGCTGTGGGTAGGTGACACGATTCAGGTGTTTGAAAATAGGAATTATAAAATAACATCTTTGTTGAGAAAATTTAGCTATTTCTCATATAAAAAGGAGACATCTGTCATTTGATGGTGACATGTATTTCCCTTGGGTCTCTTTTTTAATATTAATAATGGTGTACAGAATTATGAAATGGTAACACTAAAACAAATCATCCCGTCTCATCTCTGGGGTTGACTGACTGGCTCAATTTCTATGGATCTGTGGGTAAACTCTTCCAGTTCTCAGTTCACTTGTAAATTGATGAAGATTAGAGTAGGTAAAGTCTTAGGTTCTTTCTCAATCAATGGTTTTGTGGGGACTACAAGCTTATTAATACTTTCCCTCCATCTTCTAAGTTCTTCAGGCTGGGATAATAAATTAACAGAGACAGATTAACAGGAGAAAATCAGTTTTAATACATGCACATGGGGAATTCACATAAGCATGAACATTCCAAAGACAGTGAGGCAACATTGGGAATATGAGACATTTTTGGACAAAGGAGAAAGGACAGAGTATTATTATATTTCAGAAGCACCAATGGGTGATTTATAGGTAGTTGAATAAGAACAGAATATACTGTCAGAAAAATTCTTGCTAAGCAATTCAGAAACAATGGGGACACAGGGAGTGCCTAGCTAACAGGCTTGAAGTCTTCCTGATTAATGGTATGGTGAAGATTTTTAAGGTGATTAATTCAAGACTTCCTTCCCAAAACAGGTTTTTCTGTCTGAATCTCTTGGGCAGAAAAGAGGGAATGGTTGAACTTTCTCTCTGAGTCTCTTGTTTCTTAATAGACAGCTTAAAATTAATATCTCAAACAGGTAGATTCAGGGTGGCAAATCTTTGGTCCTGTCATTTCCAAGCTGTACCTACCATATTTAATTGAGTTTAAGGCATACACCTTTTGCACATTTTAATATATGAAATGTATGAAGTGTATCTTACAATAGATATATCTTTTTTTACCTTTATAGTATTTATTGACAAAAATCCACATATAAGTAAATCTACACAGTTTAAACCTGTGTTTTTCAAGAATCAACTCTATTTCCAACATACAAAAACAATTTGAAAAATGTAGCAAAGTTGTTAGGAAGTATTGATTTTTTGGTATTTATTACCTTTGTTTTTAACAATTTTAATTGTAAGTTCACAACATTTTAATAATGGTGTCCTTAATAACTGGCTAACAGAATTCCTGAAAACTTAACAATCAATTCTTATGAGCTGGTACAAGCTGGTCATAGCACCCCGTTGGTCTAGCGTGAAGTGGAGAGGTCCAGGCTGGGCCAACAAGTGCATAGGTAGGTGTTAAACCTGGGGTATGAATGAAATTCCCCCAGGGAGAATATATTCAATAAAATAGTAAGAGAAGGTAGTGAGGATGAAACCTTGGAGGAAACCAACATTTAAAGGCAGGCAGTAAAGAGTGAGCATGGGAAAAGATGAGAAATAGCAGGTGAGCAAGTAGAGATGGAGGCTGTGGAGGGCTGTGGAGGGCACCAAGGAAGGAGAGTGACATAGAGAGAAGGAGTGATCAAGAGTAAGAAATGATACCAAGAGGTGATCACAAGGAATGACAATTAACCATTCATTTAAGGGATCATTTGTTCATTCATTCGGCATTTATTTTATTTTATTATTTTAATCATTTTGTATTCTTTATTTCATAGCCAGATTTTTAAAAATTGAATTATTAGGGTGACATTGCTTAATAAAATTATGTGGGTCTCAGGTGTACAATTCTGTAACACACCATCTATATATTGTGTTGTGTGTTCACCACCCAAGTCAAGTCTCCTTCTTTCCCCATTTTTCCACCCTGTACCCTTTTTTACTTCCCCCGACTCCCCTTTCCCTCTGGTAATCACCATACTGTTGTCTATGTCAGGGTAGGTAATTCTTAATCATTGTGTCACAGCATAATCAACAGTTTTTACTTTTCTTTTTTGAAGGTACGTAAAACAATAGTGCATATTACAATTAAGGCCATCTTAGATTTGCTGCAACATGCTGTAAAATTGAGATATGAACCCCAAACAGGCCAAACTTAGCTAAGGTCATTATTCATTAGCCAGTCATTCCAAAACTAACTTCATTCATGTCAGTGGGGATCGTTGAGAGGCACATGGAAGTTTGATTCCAGAATTTAGTTGATAAGCGTTCCACAAGAAATCCTTTCTTTTTCTCTGGACATCTATTTTGGAATAACCCATTCTTCTTTATAAGAAACTATCTTGTTTCTTAGCTTTGTCTAAAAGTCATTCCACTTAATTCCTGGATATTCTGGGGTAGGAATGTGAAATAGGCAATTAGACAAATAGTTCATTTCTATGACTAAATATGTTTATTTAATAGTTAATTAATTGAAAAGAACTCATTCAATTTTCATGTATTATGTTATCTGCTTTTGATAAAATTGTAAACAGAAAGCAGCATCTACCCTCATGGAACAGGTTAGTAAACACTGTGATATGGCAAACGCTGCACTGGGGTAAACAGAAGGAACTGCACAGAAAATCCTGAGTCATTAGAACGAGTTTTCTGTAGATGGTAGGCTTCACCAAATGAATGATAAGAAAGGAGAGCAGAGCATTTCCAGGAAAGGAAGTAGTATATTCAAAGTCCCATGATTTAAAAAACAAACAAACAAAAAACCAAAAATAACCCCACAGTATATTCAGAGAACTAAAATTTGTTAGAATGGCTGGACATGCAAGATAGTGTCAAATTTTTTAAATCAAGCCTTCAATCTACAAGTATTTTATCTAATATGAGTTAAGCTGTGTGCTAGGCTAGATAGAATTACAAATAGATAAATTTTAAAATGGAGTTAGATACTCAAAAATTAGATAACAATATACCTTTAAAATGGCTATCAAAGTCTTCTTGGTTCTTTCACAGATTTTTAAACTCACCACATTGCAAAATAAATTTATTCTTTTCACGTCCCACATCTGCTGTTTCTTTTCTTTTCCCATTCTTGGTAAATAATCTTACCTGGTCAACCAAGCTCCAAATCTTGAAATCATACCAATATGTTTGATATCATTCCCAAGATCAAACACGTCATCAAGTTCTGTAGTTTTGACTTCCTCACAACATTCTTTAGGTACACTAATATCAGACAAAATGAGCTTTAAAACAAAATTGTGCTTAGAGGCAAAGAAGAATATCATTTTATAATACAAAATAAAGAAGGGCTTATTTTCAAAAATAATAAAAGGGCCAATATGTACACCTAAGAATAGAGTCCCAAAATGCATTAAAATAAAATAAAATAACTGACAAGAATAGAAAAAATAGACAGAAATACCGTGGAAAAAGCTATAAATGAGGATGCTCTAATGGACATCTTTCATCTTTGTCAGTGTGAATATCCTTCTTTTCATAATATAGTCCTTTTTTGGGGTGATAACTCATTTCACACTAGTTAATATGAGAATAAAGCAACATTTCCGACCACAGGGATGGGAATAATTAGTGTCTCATAGGCTCTGGAGTTAACATATAATCCAAAATGGGCCAGCTAGTGAACTCTGTGTAAATTTATTGTTGCGCTCCCCATATATTATTTTTGCAAGGTTTGTTAAGCTAGAATGGTATGATCCATTATGCCTATAACGAAAAAAGAACATACACGCCAGGTTAAACCAAACAGAGACAAATGGATTTCAAATGAAGTGGAAGCTTTTGCCTGGATAACATTATTTTAAGATTCTGGATTATTTGTAATTCTAAAATATTATTACACTTTTTCGTTGCATGGGTCATCCTGTTCCTCTTTAAGACTAGTTGAGTCAGGATTCTGACACTTGCAACTATAAGTGATAAAACAGCAAAACAGAGTTAACAGTTACAATTCTGGTCACCAGTTCCAAAGGGGTCATTCCCCACACCAAGCAATTCATGTGTGCCATCCAGGTGTCCCACAATTTAACCAGTCCTGACATTGTCTACCTGGAGGTAGTGTCCAATCTCACAGGTTAGGGATTCAGTCCTAAAGACAGTCCCCTCATCACATCCTAAACCAGATGCCATTTAAAAGTCCAGGTTGTCACTTTTGTTTCTGACTGATCAGCTATAGATCAGAAGTTCCAACAAGCCCCTCCTTAGGTTTGATTAATTGCTAAGAGTGGTTCACAGAACTCAGAACTCACATTATACTTATTAGATTATGGTTCATTATAAAAGGGTATAACTCAGGAACAGCCAGATGGAAGAGATGCATGGGGCAAGTTATGTGGGAAGGGCTTGGAGCTTCCATTCTCTCTGAGAGTACCTCTCTCCCTGTATCTCCATTTGTTTACTGACTGGGAAGCTCTCCAAACCTTGTTTTGTCCTTTTGTTTTTTAACGAAGGTTTCATTATGCAGGCATCATTGACTCTTAGCAGTTGATTCAACCTCCAGCACCTCTTCTCTTCCCATGGTCAGGAGGGTAGAACTGAAAGTTCAAATCCTCTAATCACAAGGTCGTTTATCCTGGCAATTAACCCCCACCCTTGGGAGGGGAAGGAAAAGGGTCCTCAAGGAACATGTATGAAGGACCCAGGGACAAAGCCAAAAGGGGGCAGGATTGAGGGTGGGAGGTGGGGGTAGGTAGGGCGGGGGAAAGTGGTGGTGGGAAAATGGTGATGTATTCGAACATGAATAACAAAAAATATTGAAAGTATGTGAAAAAAAAATTCACCTCATTAACATAACAAAAGATACTTTTTCCCCCCTGCCATCACTTAGAAAATTCCAAGAGTTTTAAAAGCTCTGTGCCAGGAATAGTGGAAGAAAACCAACTATGTATTTCTTTTTGTTATTTTTAAGTTTAATATACTACATAAAATAATTAAATAAATTTTACAAGTAAATCGAGGCTTAGAAGTTATGTATGTGATTCTATTCGTTTATTTTTTAACTTAGATAGCTTTCTGTTT
>VMDR010024111.1:0-15208 GCA_007922815.1 Macrotus californicus | reverse complement strand
AAAAAATCATAATCATAAAAATGTTAATCTTCCCTAATTTATAAATTTACTAAAAACACCAATATGTTTTTCCCTGTAACCAGATAAACTGATTTTTGATTTTATAAACTAGAACACCAAAAAACAAATAAGACAGGAGAACTAGCCTTTCTAGAAATTAAGATGTTGTGGGCCCTGGCTGGGTGCTCAGGTGGTCAGAGCATGGTCCCAGCACGCCCAGGTTGCGGGTTCCATCTCCTGTCAGGGCACACGCAAGAAGCATAGATAGATGGAGCAACAAGTCTCTCTCTCTCGCTCAAATCACTAAATAAAAATTTTCAAAAGGAAATTAAAATATTGTAGAAAGTTTCAGTAATTAAAGCAGCCTGGCTCTGCTGCATAAAAAGGCAAACGAATAAATCCAACCAGCACAACAAAATGCTAAGGAAAATTACAGCCCAGTCTCACTCTGAGCATAGTTGTAAAAATCCTGAATAAAATATTAATACACTTAATCTAGTAAGACACATACACACCCACACACCTACTTCTCATCATCAAATGGGATTTATTTAGGAATAAAAGTTTGGTTAAACATTTCAAAGATTAATTAATATAATTTACCTTATTAACAACATAAAAAAGAAAAATTAATGTTATGTTCATCTCAGTAGGTCAACATTCATCCATGTTCCAAACACTTAGCAAACTAGATATAGGAGAGAACATATTTAACCTAATAAATGCTATCACAGAAACAAAACAAAACAAAACAATAAGGTTCAACAAACCTCTTACCTAATAATAATTTGTTGAAACCTTTCTGAAATTGAAATGAGACAAGAGAGGCTGCTATTATCATTTTAATTCAACACTGTGTTGGAATTCCTAAACCGTGCACTAAAGAAAAAACAAGATATAAAAAGAGTTTTTTGTGAGGTGGGTACTAGACTTAATGGGGTGACCATTTCCTAAGGTATATAAATGTCTAATCACTATGTTTTACATCTGAACTAATATAATTATGTCAACTGTGATTGAAAAAAAAATTTAAGTAGTTTTGGAAGGACACAAAATTTTCTTTGTTTACAGATGATGTGATTGTTTACTCAGCAGATCCAAAATAATTCAGAGATTAATTATTAGAATGAAAATGAACAAATTTTACCTATACGCACCACATGATTTTCAAAGATAGTGTGGAGTGGAAGCCACACTCAAAGGAACACTTACTGTGTTACTCCATTTATATGATGTTCAATACATAAACAAAGTTAAATTGTATAATTTAGTGACATAAACATAGGTGATTACATTATAAATAAAAACAAGGACACAATTATGGTAAGTCAGAAAAGTTACCTCTGAGGGGGAACTTCTGGGTCATGGGGGAGAAAGCCATGCGATATGAGGTTAGAGCGGGGCCATTAAGAATTATGGTTTTTGGCCCTGGCTGCTGTGGCTCAGTGGATTGAGCACCAGCCTGGGAACCAAAGGGTCACGAGTTTGATTCCCAGTCTACAGCACATGCCTGGGTTGCAGGCCAGGTCCCCAGTAGGGTGCACAAGAGGCAACCACACATTCATGTTTCTTTCCCTCTCTCCCTCCCTTCCCCTCTCTAAAAATAAATAAATAAAATCTTAAAAAAAAGAATTATGGGTTTTGTCCTAATGGTGATGGATTTATTGAACAGTCTTGATCTTGAAAATACTATTGGTCTGGCATTTTTCAAGAGGACAACTAAACATTTGTGGGTTCTGGGAGAACAGAATTGGAAGCAGAAAAAGAAACCAGTTAGGAGGTGACTTCTGTAGTTCAGCTAAGTAATGAGGTGGCTCAGATTATGGGATTGTATCAGTTTTCTATTGCTGTTAGAACAAATTACCACAAGCTGGGGAGTGTAATACAACACAATTTGTTTTACATTTTGTAGGCCAGAAGTCTGACACAAGTATTATTGGGCTAAAGTTCAGGAGCTGGCTGAGTGGTATGTCCCTTTTGGATACTCTAAAAAGAACCCATTTCCTTGCCCTTTTCACCTTCTAGAGACTACATGCATTCCTTGGATCATGGCCCCCGAAAACCGTCTTCAGAAGCAGCAATGTTGCATCTCTCTCACCCCTCATAGTCACATCTGCCTTTGACTCTGACCTCAGCTGGGGAAGATTGTCCTCTTTTAATAATTCATTTGACTAGATTAGTTCATCTGGATAATACAGGCTAATTGCCCCATCTAAAGGTCTCTAACCTTAATCACATCTGCAAAGTCCCTTTAGGTGAGGAATTCTAAGGCAACATATTCACGAGTTCTGGAGAGTAGGACAGCTGTTAGGACCTATTAGGACACCATTGAGGGCTTTTTTAAATCCTCACCTAAGGATGTGCTTATTGCTTTCAGAGAGAGGGGAAGGGGGGAAGAGAGAGAGGGTTAGAAGCATCAATGTGTGAAAGAAATATCAATCAATTGCCTCTTGTATGCACCCCGACAGGGAATGAACCTGCAACCCAGGAATGTGCCCTGACTGGGAATCAAACCTGTGACCTTTCATTTTATGGAGTGACACGCCAACCAACTGAGTCACATGAGCCAGGGCTTTGTGGGCTTTCATTCTGTCTATCACAGAGGTGAATGTGAAAATGGAGAGAAAAGGACACACAGGACTCATCTGCCTTTGAGAAGCAGTCTCAGTGCTTCTGGTAGCCTCTGCATAGCTACTAAATTAGATCCCCAACCCACTCTTCTACATGGTGATCATCTAAGCAGGGCATCGATAATTAAGACACTCTACTCTTCGATGCAGGCCTGTCCTGAGTTTGTTCTTTCGCCCCATCTTGCTTAGTCTTACTTATTATCTTTTCTCAAGGTCAAAAACATAGGCAGAATTGTATCTGCTCTAATAGAAATGGTTGTAAATGCACAACAATCAATTAACCAGAGCACTCACTGTGTGATCTTTGCCTATTATTAATAAAGCATTGGCTGGTCATGTTCAATTTGATTTATCTTCTAGCTGGAAAAAAATATGTGGCTACTTGAGTCTAGCCACGTTCTTTAAGGTGATAAGTAATTAGATGAGTCTAGCTAATGGGCGACATTGCTCTACTATCTTAGTCTTCGCCTACTCCTCCCTAACTCTATTTATTCCCAGTCATCCTACCAACTCCCTTCTCTACTCTTACCGGTCTTCTACAAATATTCCTAGTAATCCTATGCACACATTTTCCACAAGATGGAAAAACTATGTTTCAAGAACTATATTTGGAGAAGCCAATTCCATCTATATAAATGTGTGAAGCATAACATGAACAACTCCATAAAAAAGTCAATGTTCAGCTATTCTCTATGAAGTCCTTGGTAAACAGCAAGAGATTATAAATATCCCTTCACTTTTTGAGTCAACAGAATGCACTAATGAGTGAAAAACAGCCATACTTCTTTTCTTTTAGACTAAGAAAAAGGAGGCTGATTAAAATGCAGTGTTAATATAATATGTAGTATCTGGGTTTAAAAGATCAAACTAACAACATTTCTGTGTTATACTCTTTATTTTTTATATTTTCCTTAAAACAAATGTTCATGCATGCATGTGTGTATGTTTGTGTGTGTGTGTGAGAGAGAAATAATTCATTTATGGATATAAGAATACTTCATCCTTAAATATCAATTTCAATACTCAATATTACCATAAGCCTTTAGTTGCTTTAGTTGCTACTGATAAAAAGACACTTCATAAATTTGTTTTGAATTTTCTGGACCTCTACTCTAGGATCTGCATTGCTTAAACAGATCTTTGTTAAAATGAAAGTAGGAGACATCAGCTCCTACATCGGCAATTGAGTTTTGGATCTATGCCTACATCTCAAGTCCTCTTGACTTTCCACTATAAGTCTAAATTTTCTGTGAGCTGCTTGACATTTGATAAGGGGTCATCCAAGCTGTCCTTCCCAGGGTCTTCACTGTGTCTTTAAACTCCTTCCGACAGTGATGTGACTGGAAATGAACAGTGTGCTTTTAGACAGAACCAGCAAGTAACTTTGAATTTTTTTACCTTGCTTCCTTCAACCTTGTTCCTCAGCTTTCCCTCTTTGTTATTCCATCTGTTTCTCAAGCTATGTATGTGTTTGTTTCAGCATCATTTTCAGAGATTATAATGATATTTTTTAATTGGCTATCTGATTAAATAGTTGTTCAATACTGTATTTGTTTCATTTTGGACAGTAAGCCTGCACCATTTGCTTTACATTAATCAATCATTCATGTCATGCATCCAACAAAAATTTTATTCAGCAATTCCCATGTATCAGACTTATTCTAGGTACATGGGATTCAATGGTGGCAAAAATCAAGGCTGTCCCTGGGTTTATGGAGGTCATCATCTGGAGGAAGAGAACATTGTTAGTGAAATGACCTTGCAGAAAGTGGACAATTATAATTACTCTGGAAGTACAAGTTCCTGTGAAAATGTGTGACGGGACATTCAAGGAAGACTTTTCTGAAGAAGTGATATTTGACCTGAGAGCTGAAAGATGTACAAGTATTGACTAAGGGAAGAGGCACGACAGGTACATTCAAGGGAGCAGACACAGCCAGGGAGAGGGAGCAGACTGAAATGAGGCCAGTGAGGTTGGTGCACAGAGAGCAAGGAATTTGGAGTGACAGATAATGCTGGGGAAGCAGGCACGGGCAGACAATGTATGATCTTAGGAGCCCAATGAATTTGTTTTTTTATCCCAAAACAATAAAAGCTAATGTAGGGCTTATTCAAGGGTGGATGGCATCATTCAATTTTCATGTCTTCCTTTCTTTCTTTCTCTTTCTTTCTTTCTTTCTTTTTTCTTTCTTTTCTTTCTACTTCTTTCCTTCCTATTTATTTATTTACATCCCAGGGATATGTGTGTACTATGAGTAACAATTGTAAACAGGATACTCACAGAACTTTAAGGTCTAATGACCTTCTGAATTTTCAATACAGAGATTCTTAATTAAATTCATAATTTTGTCCCTCCAAAAGTGCTTCATGGGCATAACCCAGGCAGCTGCTTGAGTGGTTGGTGTTGGATATACCCATATAACATATACTTAAAATGGCAGAAATGACAGCCTCCCTTTCACTACATCTTGAGCAAAATGAAGAGGGCTTTGCATGTTACAGAGTCAGCCTCAGAGACGTTGCTTAGCACAAAAGTGCTCCTATACTCACTTCTGTTTAGGTGCCTTTCTTTTAAGTCTCCAAAGAAAAAAGAAGCTGCTTTGGATGTAACACCTCTTATGATCTCAAGGTAGAGGCTTTCAAAGGTGACAGAATAGTCCTTGAGCACTTACTTTGGGCAAGGCTACAGCAGGGGCCCTGGGAGAAGAGGAAGCAGTAGTTGCTTATGAGAAGATTAGGTCTTAATAAAGAACTGATGACCTAAACCAGTGATGAAGGATGCGACAACCCATAAAGCTGAGAAATCTGATAAGCAACCAGCTTTGAAGGGCCGTTGGTCCTAAAAAAAAAACTCAGCAGAAATGAGAGCCATAAGTGCTAAGAGGCTGGGACTCAACTTTTGTAAGAAATGTAAAAGCAAGCCCACCCCACCCTTGTCTACTTTGTTCTTCAAAAAGCATCAACCACATTTGGACAAGGTCCTTGCTTGCCCCTCATTTCTCTAAGCATCTGCCCATTTTTAAGCAAACTAGGCCATGGTTCCTCGTGTTCTACTGTGCCTGTAGGCCAGAACAGAAGGGATAGATGAACAAGCCCCAAAGCAAGAGATACTGACAGAATTATAGAATTAAATGTAAGAAACAAACCACAAGAAAGAAAAAAATATAAATATTGCTATGCTGCCATGATAGATTTAAAAATACACAATATATAATTGTATTTATATTAAAACACTAAGAAAGTTTGTAGGCTTTAAGTTTCTACACATTAACTAGATTAGGATCTCTCCACATGTATCTTCCAAAACCTCTACAGAGACCCACAAGGTGAGCAAATAAAACCACCACAGACACTGACTGCAGTATAACTAGGAGACAGAGAATGCCAGAAATCGCAATTTACACAGAGGAAGGAGAATGCAAATCTGGAACCTGCAGAGCCAGCCCTGACGGTGGAGAAATCTTGGAAAGAGGAGAGGCAGCAGGGTCCAGAAGTGGCAGAGCAGAGACAGAGTCATTCTCAGTAAAAAGGATGCTCTGAGAAGATAAACACTGACAAAGGTCTTTAACCTGCTGGACCAGAACACCACTACTGGGGAAACTACAGGGGAATGTTTGAAAGTGCACAGGTCCAGAGAAGCAAGTCTTGGAAAGGTGGCTTTTTTGGAAGAGGAGAAGTGTCCTTGGAGCCCAGGTAGTGGAGCAGAAGAAGAAATAGAGTGTGTGAGATTTTGGTTCATTAGAAAAGTAAAAGCCCCCCTACCAAAAAAAAAAAAAAAAAGATGCCATCTGTTTTAAAGACAGTACACTGCACTGTATTAGCAGAAGACAGGGCTCTTGAACTCAGAAACCCAGTGAGCCTATCCAAGACCTGCCGCTGTCTACACAGAATCACCTGTTATTGTTGGTCTAGGAAAATACAAGCTAATTCAAAGTTAAAAGAGCAGATAACATCTCCACAAAGTTACTATAATACCTTGGAAAATGAGAATCAAAATATTTTAGTGAGTGAAAAACCTTCCCTCCAAAAAACTACAAAGCAGAAGAAAACTGTAACACAACCCCTAAACTGAATTAAATGTTCATAAAAAGCATTAACATATATTTTTAAAAAATCTCAGCAAAACAGGTGAAAAGAGTTAAAAGTACATACTTCCGGCTATAAAATAAGTTTTGGGGGTATAATATACAGCATGGTGACTACTGTTCATAGTACTATTGTTAATAATACTGTATTATATATTTGAAAGTTGCTAAGAACATAGATCTTAAAAGTTTTGATCACGAGAAAAAATTTTGTAATAATGAGTGTTCATGGATGTTAGCCAGACTGATGGTGATAATTTAGCTGTGTATGTGTGTACATATATATGTATATATAAAATTATCATGTTGTATACCTGTAACTATGCTATCTACATAAGAAAAACAATAAAGCACATCAGCCAAGAGGCAGAAGTGCTCAGGTGCCTCGACAGCCCCTGCCCTAGTGGCCAACAGTGGGCCTAGTTGTCTAGTAAGTCAGGGGAGACTTAGTAGAAAACCATAGAAAAAAAGTATCTAAAATTGACTGTTGTGAATTATTCTGATGAAAATACAGAAGCTCAAGTGGGAAAGCAAAGGATATTAACAAATTTGGATGCTTACTTAACATAGATTTATGGACTTTATGACAAAAAACATTGATTAATAATAACTTACTCCCAAATAAAACCTGATGTGTATAATAGTTGAAAATAAAATTAGCAAACACTCATCTGATTGGCCCAGGTTTCAGGACTCCAGCTCCCTGAATACTTTTTCATAATTTAGTCCATGTTACAAAAGGGCACAATGACTGGGTGTATGGTAGAAATGCTATTAAAAATATAAATATATATCACATCTGACCTAATGATTAGCACATTAATTGCTAAATTTATCTGCATCTCTATGTAAACATATTAAACAAATGCCTGGTATGATGGTCACAGATTTGTAGAGTCTGAGAGGGCCCTTGGAGTACATCCAGTTCAGCTTCACAGGCAAAGAGGCCACTACAATGTGCAACCTAAGTGACAGGAGATCAGGCCCTCAGATGAGGTCTCCAAGTGTGCCACAGTCATCTCACCTAAGTCTGCGATGAAAAAGTACCACTTAGCAGCCCCTGTGTGTGAGAACCACGCTGGTTTTCTGTTTGTTTGTTGGAATCATAGCACTTGCTTTTTTCCCATCCTTTATGCCATTGTCACAGTTGTAACGCCATTTTACTTCTGTGCTCATTTGGTCACTGTCCAGCCCTCCACCAGACCATATGTTCTTTGAGGACCAAACCCATGATGACTTTGCTCACACTGTATCCCCAACCCCTCTACACAGCCTGGAACTCATCGAGTGTTTGTTAATGAATGACCACCATGGGAAACTGAAGGTCAGTGGGGTGTTTCTTCAAAGCCTGTAAACGTCAGACCCAAAACTCAGACCCAGCTTTATTTGGTCACAGAGGCCACGATTGTTCTACCACGCTTCCTGGTCACCCAATTAGTTTGAAGGAAACCTGTTAATTAAGAAATTTCAAATTAATAGCATGCATTACATTCAATTCCTACACTCTCTTCCCAAAGCTAATAAAGTATAAGTTTCAAATATGAGTTTCAATTTTGTATAAGATGGTACCAAGTCTGCCTCTTGGACTGGTGCTTTTATAATGTTTTACGTTATACATTTCAGTGTTGACACACACTTAACATCCTTAGTCATACCTATTACTGCCTTTTCCTCCTGATCAATACCACACAGCGGAGTTTAAACCAGCAGTGTCCTGAAGCTAACCTGTTCTGGCGTCCAGAACTGATAAATTTTCAGGGAGTTTGTGAGTTGGATGTTAAGCATAGCCATTATTAAAAATTAAACTTACAATGAGATAAATTATATGAGAAACAAAGGAAATTTCAATAGAAAAAGGATAGTCTTTTTAACAAATGGTGCTGGAAAAATTAGACATCCATGGGCCAAAAAGTGTACCTTGACTTAATACTTCACACCATATAAAAAATTAATTCCAAAAGGATCATGGATTTAAATGTAAAACTTTAAAACTTTCATGAGAAAATTTAGTAGAAAATCTTCAAGATTGAAACGTATGCGAGGTGTTCCTACACACGACACTAAGGCCGAGATCCATAACAGGAGACACTAAAGATACATTAAGCTTCATCAAAATTTAAATTTTTTGTGCTATGAGATTCTTTTAAGAGGATGAAAAGATAAGTTACAGACTGGTAGAAAAAAACTTGCAAACCACATAGCTCACAAAATTCTTACATCTGGAAAACGTAAAGAACTCTCAAAACTCAACAGCAAAGAAACAATAGTCCATTAGTAAATGGGAAAAAAATGTAAAGAGACATAACACCAAAGAGGTGACATGGGTGACAAATGAGCACATGAAAATACGTCTAACATCATGACCCATTAAGTAATGCAAATTAAAATCACAGTGAGCTTATCAGTACTCAAATATTAAAATAGCTAAAATAAAACATGGTAACAAAATTAAATGCTGGCAAGGATGCAGAGATGCTTGATCTCTCATACATGCTGGTGGGAAAGTAAAATGATACAGACACTTAATTTGGAAGTTTCTTGCACTTATCACATGACCCAGCAATCACAGTCTTGGTCACTTATCCCAGAAAAATGAAAAATTACATCCACACAAACACCTGTATAAGAATGTTTATGGCAGCTGTATCCATAACAGCAAAAACCGGAGCAACCCAAATATCCATCAGTGAGTGAATGGTTAAACAAACTGGGACATTCACACAACAGAACAGTACTCAGAAATAACAAAGAGTGATACACACAACAATGTGTAAAAACTTCAGGGAATTAGGCTGAGTGAAAAAGGACAGTCTCATAAGTTTACAACTATATGCTTATATATATTTGACATTCTGGACATAATAAAACTATAGAGATGGAGGAGAGATGAATGGTTATCAGGGACAAGGAGGGAGTGGTGACCATATAAAGAGGAAGAACAGTGGAATTCCTTTGTTGTGAGGGGATGTTTCTGTGTCCTGAATGTGCTGATGGCTAGATAAATCTGCACATGGGATAAAACTGCACCCCCAAACAAACTCACATCACAGATGAGCGCATGCAAAACTGATGGAAGTCTGTAGTCTAGCAGCCTCCATTTCTTGTTTGTGATATTGTACTGCAATCACATAAGATGTCAGCATGGGGGAACTGGGTAAATGGCATGTGAGATTTTGTACCATTTGTGTAACTTTATATCTATAATTATTTGAAAATAAAAAGTAAACAAAACAGGAGAAACAAATACTCAAAACACATCACTTTCTGTTTTACCACATTTTACTATTTTTTTTTACAGTATAAAATTTTTTTATTTAGAATTAACCAGCTGGACTCAGTTTAGATGATTTCAATTTTGTTGGCAACATCCAAAGCATCATAGTCTGGAGCCAGTCGAACATATGCCTTCTTCTCCCCATCAGGCCTGATCAGGATATTGACCTTGGCCACATCAATGTCATACAGCTTCTTCACAGCCTGTTTGATCTGGTGTTTGTTGGCCTTGACCTCCACAATGTACACAAGTGTATTGTTGTCTTCTATCTTCTTCATGGCTGACTCAGTAGTCAGGGGGAACTTGATGATGGCATAGTGTCAAGCTTGTTTCTCCTGGGGGCACTCTTCCGAGGATATTTAGGCTGCCTTCGGAGCCGCAGTGTCTTAGGCCTCATGAAGGTGGGTGATGTGTGGATCTTCTTCTTTTTGTGGCTGTGGACGCCTTTTAGCACTGCTTCCTTTGCCTTCAAAGCTTTTGCCTTGGCTTCAGCTTTGGAAGAAGCAGGGGCTTCCTTCTTCACTTTGGGTGCCATCTTCGTGACTACCACATTTTACTATTAATCATGGCATGGGTTATTTACATTGCCTATATGTAGGGCACATTAGACTGCTCAGGCTGCCATAACAATCCATTGTAGGTTGAGTGGCTTAAACAGCTGACATTTATTTCTCACAGCTCTGGAGGCTGGGAAGTCCAAGGTCAAGATGCTGTGCACATTTGGTTTCTGATGAGTGCTCTTCCTGGCTGGTAGATGACAGCCTTCTAGCTATGACTGTGTCATCACATGGTGAGAAGAGAGTGAGCTCTGGTCTGTCTTCCTCTTCTTCTAAGGACACTAATAGCTTCAAAGGGCCCCAGCCTCAAGGGCTTATCTGAACCTAATTACCTCCCAAATGCCTCACCTCCAAATACCATCACACTGGGGTTGGGGTTTTAATGTACGAACTTTAGGGGGGCCTAAAGATTCAGTCCATACCAGTGGAAACATTATATAAGGTCTGCTCCTGTGCCTCTCTTCCCTGCTCTGCATTCAGTGGTATCTCACCGGCAGCTGGAAACCAGCCATACGGGAGTATTTACATCACAGAAATAGGCAAACTCTACAGATTATAATTTGACTTACTATGCTGTTGATTATTAAGAAAATAATAGAGAAAATGTTAATATTTTAGATTAAACTTACAAGCATGTCATATCTGTAGCCATTACATCATGAATAGCATAAAATTGAAATTATAGTCTTTTATTATTGGAAACTATTTTTTGAGTCAGCAAAGAAGTCATTCATGTTATTGAAGAGTAAGTCAAGTTCCAACATAGGTCTTTTGTGATTCACTTTCCTCTTACTCATTAAATAACCAGAAATATCAACTGCACTCATGCTGGAACTATACTTATTCATTCATTGTAACTGCAGGTTGGCTACAGATAGGAATTTCGCAAAAACCAGTGAAAGCATTCTGTGCGAACTGACGGGCTTCACTAAATTTACAACAGAGTGTTGTGTATTTTATCATTGTAAATTGTGTGTTACCTTTAGTTTAGTAAAACTCAAAATAAACTTGAGCGTGTCTCAGTGTGTATTTTAAAAGAGTGCTAGTGTGTAAACAACTACCAGCACAGGTTTAAACCCCAGCGTCTCTTTCTGTGCTCCGGTGTAGACAATTTACCTCTCCTCTCTAAAGCAGACGTGCAGGTCATTGTGTTGTATCAGGCTTTTACCTTTTGCAGGTTCTCTGTTTCTGGGAGACTGATTTGACCCATAATAAATTCAGGTTTGTGGATTCACGGGATCAGAGACCTCAGCGACCTACAGCAACTGTAAACCCTGTTGACTTTCCAGGAAAGTGCTCGACTTTCTCCTGTGAAGAGAAGTTCACAGCGTTCTGGGTCAGTTCCACTTTGCTTTTAGTTGAGACACCACATTTACAAGTTTTCTAATGGTTTTCCCATTTCTTTTGGTATAACAAAATCAGAAAGTAAGATTTTTTTATAGCAGGTGGTTAAGGAGATTAGACACATTGGGTGTTTATTTACCAAATGTTTTACACTCACTGTCCCTCTGCTGTGGCCGCGTATCGGTCAGAGATCAAACTTCCCAACTGATTCGCTTGGTTCCAGGCTTGGTTAGAGGTTTTTGGGCTCTCTGCTTCTGTTTATTCTGGAGTGCCTTTCACTCCAATCCCAGTGCTCAGCATCTACCCTTCTGTTGAGGTTCAGTTCAGCTATCTCCTCCCTTGTCTTTCTTCCCCTAAAACATTCAATATTGAAAAATACACCCTTTTCTTTGAATTCCCCTGGAATATAGCTAAATCTTTCTTCTGACATCAGTTCTATTTCTCCCTTATAAAACTGTAACAAATGTCTGTGGCTTCTGTCAGGTGATACTCTTACCCCCTTGAGGGCACAGTTCTTTCCTAATTTATCTCTCAGTTCTACCACAATGACTAGCTTAATGCCTGTACACAGTACAGGGTTAAAAAGGTTGGTTCAGTGGAATCAGTGGGTTATATTTCACCAAATGAATGATAGTTCATCTCTCTAAGCTCTAGTTTTCTTACTTATAAATTGAGAATCGTAAAGAGATTGTGTTTTACAGAGTTAGAAATAGAGCAAAGGTATATCAAATGATTAGCAAAGTATCTGGCTAACGTTGACTGTTCAATGAATGGTATGTGCATAATACATATAATATATGTATAATATAAATATGTGGCATATATAATTACCATTATTGGTACTACATTATTGTGTTATTGTTCCTGATACCACATTCAGGTTTCAGTGAGTGTGTCTATGAATTCTCTAGCATGGTGTGGTGTGAGAGCATGGGCCTGTGAGTCAAGAGTCAGAAGATATAAGTTTTCATTTCAGCTCTGCCCACTGTTCATAATATTGGGTTAGTCAACCTCTCTGAGCTTCAGTTCCCATGTTGCAAAATGTGTGTGAAATGGGGAGGAGGCTGAGCCTCTCTGAAGCTCTAAAGGTCTATATTTCCACAATGATGTATGACAAGTCCGCATGGGTTGAGCTGGGCTCTCAGTGCCAGGCAGCACTCTGCCTTCTATAACGTCCTCTCTCTAAACCCATGGACTCCGCCTCAGCAATGGTCTAAATACCTTTGGCAAGGTGGTCTTGGTGATGTATCAGTGGATGCAAAGATACCAAGACATTCTACTTTGTGACTTTACTGGCTAGAGAAGGATTATTTTCTTCCGTAGTTTGTGACCATAGTGAGCACTTGGAAGTTGTAAGGAGGAAAAATCAATGCCAAAGAGTTCCTAGGTAATGTAACCATGGTTTTTCTCTTGGCATGTCACTGAAGGAAGGTTGACTCTTGAGTTGATAAACCTGTTGACAGAGCTCCAACATTTTCTCCCTGGAGGCCCCATATGACACAGGATTGGAGACCTGTCACAGAGGCAGGAGCACAGATGCCCAAAAGAACAGGGTGTCACAGCTGGGAGAGGCATGTCCAAGCATTCAATTTTACACATGATGAAACTGGAGCTCAGAGGAACCAAAGGATGCCTCCAAGGACTCCTGCAAGGTCACAGAGGTACTTAACAGAAGAGCTAGGCCTAGGAAGCCGACCTCCTGGAGTCCTGCCTTACAGCTTCATGTCCACTCCAGTCCCACCCACCATGGGCAAGGATCATCTCTGAGGGCAAAAGTGAGCCCAAACCAGCTCAAACAAGCAATGTGCCAACATTGGCCTCTCCCCTGCCCCCTTATTCTCAAATGAAGTCTGATGATGGACTATTGACGAGAGTTGGCCTTGGTTTGGGGAAAAACTAATTCTAATTCTTAACTTCCATGAGAATAACAAACATTCCATTTTTAATGGAGGTGCACACCGTTCTAAATGTGATTATTCAGGAGCAGTAAGGAACTGATGCCTCAGAGGTCCCCCTGTGTGCAGCACAGACCAAGCAACATACCAGAAAGAGTGGGTTACAAGACACAGTGGTTGTTTTCCCCATAACGTGTCTGTCACACTCAGATGGCAGCTGCTGGACCGTGGGCTCCAGAGAGAAATGCAGACTCAGCATCAAGTGGCACAAGGCTTGGCACTTGGAGGACATTCAAAATGTTGATTGGATGAGTCCAGAAAGTGTCACTCATGCTGATGAACACAGTGTCACAGAATATTCAGTAAAATATGAAATGGCTTCGGTAGTAGCTATTTTTTAAGAAATGAAGATAAGGTTGATAATGAGTAGCTTAACCTTAATGAAGTATAAGGTTCTTGATAAGCTTTTGGAGTAAGGAAATCAGACATGTGTTATATCATATTCACTACAATGAGAGTAGTTATAGGAGGAAGGAAAGTTGAGTGAGAAACATATTCTTACATTCTTACTTATTTTAATATATTTTTATTTCTTTTTACTCTTTAATAAAATGATGTGCAGGGTGACTTGGTGTCTCTAACACTGAGATATGGTACCATCCTGGAATTCCATGCTGTTGGGGCTTGGTATAAGAGCCAGAGTTTCACTGAATCGCTCCTTCTTTCTCACTGCAAAGTTTTATTTCTTTTGAAGGACTTTGGTCCTGAGGAGAGAAATCAGGGAGAGGACTGCTAGGGTGAGATGAGCTGAACAGAATTAGTCTCCTGGGGCAGAGACAGTGCAAACTCTACTTCACATCCTCTTGCTGGACCCGCATGTTCCCACCTCCCATGCATTAGGTTTGAATAAGGTGGCTGACTTATGATCAATAAAATGTGAGAGGAAGTGGCACAAGACACTTCCAAGCTGGCCCTTCGAAACACCTGGGGTGAACTTTTACCTCTCTCTTCTCTTGACACAGCAACCTTGAAAGCTACATGATGGAAGAAGCCATCTGACTTATTTTGGACTTGGATTTAGTGCAGAATAAACCCTTAGTGTGTTTAACAATTTACTCTTTGTTTTTTGTTATTGTTGTTTTGTTACTGAAGCAGAGTCTGTGGTTCCCTGACTTTTCTTCTGATTTATCAAATCCCCATCTGAGGATGACACGGGGTGGGGGATGGGTGGTGGGGGAAGCAGGATTCAGGAGAAGAGATTTCCGTAGGATTAAAGATGTTGCGTTTGTCTAGAGCTCCTCCCCTGCTCTCCTGTTAGGGATATAAATGTGTCAGCACAGGCTAGAAGGACTTAAGGAGAAATTATACACATGCCCAAAGTTTTTCTTCTGCTTTGATGCATTTTAGAAGTCTTAGTTTTCCC
>VMDR010024110.1:0-15214 GCA_007922815.1 Macrotus californicus | reverse complement strand
AGGTTCTTTTGGATTGGTGTTTCAGGGCTCTTAGGGTATAATCCCAGCAGTGGAATTGCCGGGTCAAAAGGCAGTTCCATTTTTAGTTTTCTGAGGAAATTCCATACTGTTTTCCACAGTGGCTGCACCAGTCTACAATCCCACCAACAGTGCACTAGGGTTCCCTTTTCTCCACATCCTCTCCAACACTTGTCTGTTGATTTGTTTATGATGGCCATTCTGAATGGTATGAAGTGGTATCTCATTGTGGTTTTAATTTACATCTCTCTGATGGCTAGTGGTGCTGAACATCTTTTCATATGGCTCTGGGGCCTTCATATGTCCTTGGAAAAGTGTCTGTTCAAGTGTTTTGCCTATTTTTTGATTGGGTTGTTTGTCTTCCTGGATTAGAGTCATGTGAGTTCTTTATATATTTTGGAGATCAAATCCTTGCCCAAGGTATCATTGGCAAATATGTCTATTTTGCTGATGTTTTCTTTATCCATGCAGAAGCTTTTTAATTTGATGAGGTCCCATTTGTTTAGTTCTTCCTTTATGTCCCTTGCTTTAGGGGACATATTGGTGAAAATATTGCTGTATGGAATATCTGAGATTTTCTTGCCTATGTTTTCTCCTCTAGGACTTTTATTGTGTCATGACTTATATTTAAGTCTTTTATCCACCTTGAGTTTATTTTTGTGTATGGTGTAAGTTGGTGGTCAAGTTTCATTTTTTGGCATGTAGCTGTCCAGATCTCCCAACACTATTTGTTGAAGAGGCTATTTTTACTCCATTTTATGCTTCTGCTCCCTTTGTCAAATATTAATTTACCATAGAGACTTGGGTTTATTTCTGGGCTATTTTGTTCATTGATCTATGTCTCTGTGTCATTTAATTCTTCTCTGATCTTGGTTATTTCCTTCCTTCTCCTCGCTCTGGGCTTTGTTGTTGTTCCTCCAGTTCTTGTAGGTGTTGGGTTAGGTTGTTTATTTGAAATGTTTCTATCTTTTTTAGGTAGGCCTGTATCGCTATGAACTTCCCCCTCGGGACTGCCTTCTCTGTGTCCCATAGGTTTTGGACTGTTGTGTGTTCATTTTCACTTGTTTCCGGAACATTTTTTATTTCTTCCTTGATGTCATTATTAACCCACTCATTGTTTAATGGCATAGTATTCAATCTCCACAAATTTGAGTGTTTTTTTAGTTTTTTCCTTGAGTTTGGTTTCTAGTTTCAGTCCCTTGTGGTCTGAGAAAATGCTTCATATGATTTCAATATTCTTGAATTTGTTGAGGCTTGTTTGTGCCCTAACATGTGGTCTATCTTTGAAAATGTTCCATGTGTGTTTGAAAAGAATGTGTACTTTGCTTCTTTGGATTGAAAGGTTCTACATATGTAAATTAAGTTCATTTGATCAATTGATCAATTGGGTATTTTTTAATGCCCAATATCCTCATTGATATCTTGTTTGGAAGATCTATTCGTTTGATCCTATGCTTTTTGAGGTAGTGTGGTGAAGAGTCTAAGAACACAGACTCTCTTACAATACAACACACAGATAATGTATTATACAATTGTACACGTGAAACCTATATAATTTTATTAACCTATGTCACCCTGATAAATTCAATAAAAAATACAGAGAAGAACACAGGCTCTATGTCCAAAAGTCTAGCATGGAAGCTGAGGTCTACCACACACTTTCAGTGTCACCTTAGACTTCATCTCTAGGACCTCAGTCTCCTTGTCTGCAAAATGGGGATAATATTGACACCTACTAACTATGGCTGTTGTGAGCATTAAATGAGTTCATATCTGTAAATGTGGTATGAATGATTCATGTAATATACATAAGTACATGGAAAGAGCCTAGAACAGTGATTGGAACACAGTGAGTGCTCAAAAAACGTTAGATCTTTTTATTATCCACTTGTCTCCATTCAGTAAACTTCTGTTCTTTGAGGACTGAATTTGAATGCTTTCTCTTTTGTTAAGTTTTTTAGATCTCCTAGGCAGTTTTTTTTCCTACCACTTCTAAGGTTCTTTAGTATTTTTATTATTCTTACAATTGTTTTTAAACCATGTCATCATGGCTTAATAACACCTCTGTGCCCTCCACCAAATGGTATGGCCCATGAGGTTGGATCTGGGTCCCCTGAAAGACAGGCTTTCTGGGGGAAGAGGGAGACAGACTATGAGTAGCCTGTGGAGACTCAATTTTTCACCACAGCGCTGGGGCCATGAGGAAAAAGAGGGCTGAGTTTTTGAGAAGTGGTTTCCCAACCACAGCATCCCGGAGTTAACACCAACTGCTCCCCAGAGTCACCTGGTGGACGTTCTTGACAGGAATGCTGCCTTGGGGAGAGAATCCTTTCCATCAAGCTCTGACACAGGGAGCCTGGGTGCTCATTACAGGTTCCAATGCTTCTCCAGGGAGCTATTAGCAGGTTTCACATACAAACAAGTACATTTTCAGGAGCATGTGATATTCTGGAAATGTCTTTATGTGGGAGAAGAGTAAGTCAGAAGGAGAGATGACTTGAAATTTCCTGAGCATCTGGGAATGGTTATTTTTGCCTATTGAGCTATTAGAAGACCCAAATTAAATTAAAACTGGTGCCCCTTCCTCCAGCATGGCACCAGGAAGGGCTGGGAGAGGTGCTGGCTCTGCCCAACAAAAAGCTCTTGGATGCGGCACCACAGAAGGCATGTTTTGTCAACCTTCATATCCCCCACCCACAAAATAACAGATATTATACTATTATTTTAAATGATGCTTAAAGGGAGTTTTCCTGCATTGTTCCTATGCCTGCTGCAGACACATACTTTATCTCTGTGGACTCCACATTTTGGATAGAATAGGCAGGTACATCCCCTCTCTCCCCAGCATGTAACATTGTGACTGAAAATTATAGCCTAGGTTCTAGAAGATGTACAAAATGGAAATAACTGATGAGAATGTCCAAACCATTCTAAATACTTTCAAAGGCAGCTGCTGTCCCATTGAAGGGTGTCCTGAAGCCCCCATGTCCCCTGTGGACTTTCTACTCTGTCTCCATTTAAAAACCATAACTCTTCCAAGTCATGTAGCTTGAAGTGGGTGAGGTCACTCGGTCACTCCCTCAACATCTGGCTCCAAGAGTGGGCATGCTACATGGTGCTGGCTAATCAGATCCTTCATCCACCAGAGCTGAGGCAGAGACTAAAGAGTAGATATATTTATCTTGATTGACATCGCCAAGCCCCTGGATCCAGCCACACCTGAAATCTGCCACACTGCTTTCTAGATTCCCAAGTCACATGTCCTTATAAATTATTTTACTGAATTAGGCCAATTTTACTTGAATTGAATTCTTTTCCTTAAATTCCATAGAGTTCTAACTTACATGGAAGAGAGAGATTGTGCAGCCAGAATGGGAAGTATCAACCTCCTTTGCCATATTGCTCTACACGTCGAGAATCTATCTAAAATTTTTGGTCTGGAATTCCTCCTGACAGTAATACTAATAGTTTTCAGCTCCCCTCAAAACTTTGTACCTGTGAGAATACATTTTAATAAGTATTTTAATTAGAAGGTGGGAAAGGGCAAATTTGTATAACATTTTTGAAAAGTAATTTAGCAATATATATTGAGAACCTTAAAATAGGCTTGTATATTATTTCTCAAGAATTTCCCTTTATAAGCAACCAGCCTAAAAAGAAATTAGTAGCATGGGTTTATGATAAGGACACCTGGGAAATTAGGAAAGATAGGAATCTCCATTGCCAATCTGTCAGTTTTTAGAGACTAGAATGATCAGAATTAGGTCACTCAGTATTCCATGCTCCTATAGACACAAGGCTGTCTTGCTACCCTCTCAGAAACACATAGTTCCCTAGCCTATTATGATGGTGACTTATTTATCTCTATACTTTATGGATGCTCTTGTTACTAAGTGCTTTCTACTCAGATTCATCATGTTACTCTGTAGCTTTTGCTTAAGCATGTCTTCTACCGTCTTATCAGTGGCAGATCAGCTCCATCATAATCTAGTGCTGCTCACTTTTCCGTGCATCTTTTAGCCTCTGCCACCACCACCTACTGCTGACTTCCTGGCTGGTGTATGTCCCTGCTGATCCATGTCTCCCATTGACTTGTGGCCTCTGCTGACCCATGGTTCATGCTAACTAACTCCTGATTTCATCAGATCCACTGGTGTGCCTGACTCATGGCTTCTATTGATACCTTGTTCCTGCTCATCCCTGGCTCTTGATGACCCATGTCCTTTACTTGTACAAAGTTCCTGCTAACCCCTGCCTCATGGCTGCTAGAGGGAAGAAAAAAAGGGTATAGCTCTTCAGAAGATTCAGGGTTCCAGAAAAGTAGATCTCAGTTCAGGGTAGGCCTGGGATCTCAACAGAGATCTGCAGCACTGATTATAGAAATGCCTAGGAGTGCAATCACCCTCCACACACACAAACTCACACACACATGCACTTGTTGTGCCTTCCCCACTGGTGATTAGATGTCATTGCCCATTTTAACCATATGGCATCTGAGACCATGAAAGTTCTTCTTTCTCTAGGCTGTACAAATAGTTTGGTTTGCAGAACATTTCTAATTTAACTCCTTAAAGAATGTTTTCTCAGCGGAGCCCCCAAGAAGCCAGTATGTGCAATATGTGCAATGATTTTTGAATGTTCTAGAAAAGTTTATCTTTTGTTATAAAAGAAATAAGTTTCTTGAGAGGCAATACAACCTGAATATAAAATATTTAAAAAGAAAGACAGCAAAAAGTAGATTTATAGAATTTCGAGAATAGAAGATACCCTTAGATTTTGAACCCCTCATCTTTTGTTGAGTGAATTGTTCAGCATTCTGCCCAAGAACAATCTAGTCTCCCTTGAATGCCTCCAGTGAACATGAGCTTGTTAATCCTGGAGCTAGACCACTCTGGTTTTGCAGTTTTCATTATGACAAAGATTTTTTTTTACACTGATCCCAAGATCTCTCTCCCTGTAATTAATTCAACTCTATGGACCAACAGAGGGTAGAAAAGGTGATATTTTTTTGTATTACAATACTCCAAACATTTAAATGCAAACTATTGGAATATTCATTCTTTAGTTCTAACAACAAATAATTACTTGTTATAAAAATAGCCGTGGCTGGTGTAGCTCAGTGGATTGCGCATGGGCTGCAAATCAAAAGGTTGCCAGTTCGATTCCCAGTCAGGGCACATGCCTGGGTTGCAGGCCAGGTCCCCAGTAGGGGGCGTGTGAGAGGCAACCACACATTGATGTTTCTCTCCCTCTCTTTCTCCTTCCTTTCCCCTCTCTAAAAATAAGTAAATAAATAAAATGTTTAAAAAATAAATAAAATAAAGCTGTCAACATGATTGAGAAACACTGTCCTAGCCCTTCTCAATACATAGAAAGAAATGCCATTGTTTCCAAAGAAGGACGCTATGTGGCATGAGGATTATTTTTCTTCAAAATGAAATATGCTTGAGGATTGAGCAGAGAAAATGTTGGGCCTCAGAGCATTTATATTTTCTCTAAATTTACCAAAAATGTATGAAAATGAAGTTCTTGCCAGTCTTCAGTTTCACAGTCTCTAAATAAAGTTTTCATGACATTGTTTTCTACCTCCACGTACTTATGTGAAGAATGGTGAGAGAATCAGTGCCCTGTGGCTGTATATAGAACAAAGGCAGCCCTTTGCTTGGTGCTGACAATCAGCCTCAAAAGCTCCTGGCTGAATCTCCCGACTGCCTCCTGTCTGAGCTGATTTCTGCCCTGGAGTTACACGTGTAAAAAGCACAGCCCAGCAAGTATGCAGTCTGCACAGAGATCTGGGAGTGCCTGCTAAGCCTCTCAGCTTGTCGTTTCCAGCCACCTGGTGAATTCTACTTGTGGAGGGAGCGTTTTGTTGTTACTATCTTGCTGCTGAATGTGTTGAATGCTAATGATTGCAGTATTCCTTGGTATGAATAAGATAAGTAAGTAGAGATGCATTTATTTTCCTTCTAAAGGCAAATAAAATCCTGGGGGTAATATTTGCCAGAAAAAGGACTATTAATGTCATTAACATATAAAGAAACACCCTAGCAAATCAGTAAGAAAAATCCCAAGCCTCAGGGCTTGATGAAAATCAAAGTAAAACTGTAACATTTTAATCCACAAAATTATCAAATTCAAAAAAAAAATCTATTGTTGATTTGGGCTTAGGTAAATCTGACCAACTGAGAATGAAAATCAGCACAAATTTCTTTAAAATGCCGTCTGGAATTAGATAAAAAAGTACTTTAAAATAACTAATAACCTTTGGAGGAATAATTCTCCTTCTAGGAATTTATCCTGGGAAAATAACTAGCGATTCAAAGACTATGTCTTCAAAACCTTTATGATAGTGAAAAATAGAAAGTACCTAAATCATTGGAAATTATTTATGTCCTACGCTGGACAAGAATGCAGTTGTTAAAATGGCGATTTTATTAAAATTTTATAACATAAGAAAATGCTTGCAATCCTATGTGACAAGTAACAAATAACGACAATGTTTCATTTAGTGTGCAACTGCATGAGGGACTGGGCGTGGGTCAGAATGGGAAAACAGTGTCAGATTGACAGCTGAGTTTATTTTTAGACTGGTAGATTGTGAGTTACTCTCCGTCCTCATCTCTATTGTTATGATCGTTCTAATTCCTGTACAATAGACATGTACCACTGTGTTCACAAATTGTAAAAGATTTTTAAAATCTACAGGGAACAGGTCTAGAGGAAAATCACTGGACTTAGAGATTGCAAGCTCAGGCTCTCACTAAGGATGGATCTTGAGAATCTGACCCTATGCTCTGAAAACCTCAGGCTTGCAAGGCAGAAAACAGTACTGTTGCCCAAGGAAATATGATTCTCCCACAGTATGGCAGGAAATGCATTTCAGAGATATACACATAGGATTGGGGATGTAGTGACAAGATTTATTGGGGTGAAAACATAGGACTGCCCCCAGGTACACCATGCCTGATGTCTCATCCATGACCAGGTGACTCAGCTCCATCTTGCTATGGAAGAAGTCCAGCCTCTGGAGCCACAGGCCTACAGTTGACTCCCCAAGCCCAGGAGGAGAGACAAGGCCCAGGGCTCCTATGCCATTAGCCCTGCAGCTGGGGCTCCAGTAGTCTAACTTAGTGCCTGTTCCTGTCTGGCCAGCCATCGGTGCTGCGCTTCCACCCTGCTGCTACTGAAGAGAGAGGGGACGAGTGCCTCTGTTAAGCTTTGATTATATTCCTTGAGTTTAGGAAAGGGTAAGGTTTCTATCAAACTGTGCAATCTCTTTCCAGGATCTTCCCAGGGCAGTGCTGGTACAGCCCCCTATCCAATCCTTTTGCTGTATCTTCTAGGATATAGTGCCCTTATGCTATCTGATCTTTTTTCCAGATTTTCCCAGGCCAGGCTCCTCCCCTTTATAATCACCATTTTGGCTCCTACTGCACATGCTTCAAAATTCTGCTCTGTCGAGTATGAGTTAGAGTTCTGGCCAAGATGGAGGCATAGGTAGAAATGCTGCACTTCCTCACATAACCAAAAGAAGGATAACAACCAATCTAAAAACAATAAACAACCAGAAGTGACAAAAAACCAAACCGCATGGAACACCGACAGCCAAGGAGCTCAAGAACATTCACCCAGACTGGTAGGAGAAGGGCAGCTGAGCAGAGAGGACATGTGGCAAGGTGGCAGACTATGTGAGCAAGGCAGGGCTGCCTGAACAGGAAACCTAAGACTCAAAGCTAGCTGTAAACTACTGTGGGAATTGCCACAGCAAGAGAAACTCCCAGTCTCACACAAGAGTTCGTTGGAAAGTAGGGCTAGAGACGAGCAAGTGAGCCACATTGTTCCCCCTCTGACCACTCCCCCACAGACATCATCACAACGAAGCAAAGAGGGCTGCCTCCCCCAGGTGAATACCTAAGGCCCTGCCCCCTTACAACATAACAGGTACACTGAGACAAAGAAATATGGTCCAAGTGAAAGAATAGATTAAAACTCCAGAAAAAGAGCTATGAGACAAGGATAGCCAACCCATCGGATGCAGAATTCAAAACACTGGTAATCAGGATGCTCACAGAACTGATTGAGCTCAGTGACAAAATGAAGGAACAAATGAAGACTACTCAAAGTGAAATAAAGCAAAATATACAGGGAACCAACAGTGAAGGGAAGGAAACCAGGACTCAAATCAAAGATTTGGAACAAAAGAAAGAAATGAACATTCAACCAGAACAGAATAAAGAAACAAGAATGAGGAGAAGCTTAGGAAACTCTGAGACAACTTTAAACACTCTAACATCAGAATCATAGGGGCGCCAGAAGGAGAACAAGAGCAGGAAATTGAAAATTCATTTGACGAAATAATGAAGGAAAACTTTCTCTATCTGGCAAAGGAAATAAACTTCCAGGAAATCCAGGAAGCCCAGAGAGTCCAAAGAAATTGGACCCAAGGAGGAATACACCAAGGCACATCATCATTAAGTACCCAAGATTAAAGATAAAGAAGAATCTTAAAAGCAGCAAGAGGAAAGGAGAGAGTTACCTCCACAGAAGTGCCCACAAGACTATCATCTGATTTCTCAAAAGAAACCTTGCAGGCAAAAAGGGGCTGGAAAGAAGTATTCCAAGTCATGAAAGGCAAGGGCCTACATCAAACATGATTCTATCCAAGAGACTTCCAGCCAAGATGGAGGTGTAGGTAGACACACTATGCCTCCTCGCACAACCAAAAGAAAGACAACAACAAATATTAAAATAAAAAACAACAAGAACTGACAGAAAATCGAACTGTATGGAAGTCCAACAACCAAGGAGCTAAAGAAGAAACATCCATCCAGACCAGTAGGAGGGGTGGAAAGGACTCGAGGGAGGGGACTCGAGGCAGGGTGGCAGCTGGCAGATTGGTGCGGGCAAGGTGTGGCTGGTGGACCGGGTGAGGTGGCAGCTGGCAGATCGGGCCATCCCACACCCTCATGCAGATAAACCAGGAGGAGCAACTGTGGCGCAAGACAGACTCCGCAACCCAGAGTTCCAACGCAGGGAAATGAAGCCTCAAAGCCTCTGATTGAAAACTCCTCTGGGGATTCAGGTGGTGGCAGCAGGAGAAACTCCCAGACTCACAGGAGAGCTTGTTGGAGAGACCCACAGGGTCCTAGAATGTATACAAACCCACCCTCCTGGGAATCAGTACCAGAAGGGCCCAATTTGACTGTGGGTAGTGTGGAAAGTCATTGAAAACTGTCAGAGAGCGGAGCAACTGCCATTGTTCCCTCTCAGTCCCCTCCCCCACAAACAGTATCACAACGCAGGGACGTGGCTGCCCCACCCTGGTGAACACCTAAGGCTCCACCCCTTACTACATAACAGGCACACCAAGACAACAAAAATGGCCTGAATGAAAGAACAGATCAAAGCTCCAGAAAAAATACAACTAAGCGACGAAGAGATAGCCAACCTATCAGATGCACAGTTCAAAACACTGGTAATCAGGATGCTCACAGACTTGGTTGAATTTGGCCACAAATTAGATGAACAAATGAAGGCTATGATAAGAGAAATGAAGGAAAATGTACAGGGAACCAACAGGGATGGGAAGAAAAATGGGACTCAAATCAATGGTATGGACCAGAAGGAAGAAATAAACATTCAACCAGAACACAATGAAGAAACAAGAATTCAAAAAAACGAAGAGAGGCTTAGGAACCTCCAGGATGTCTTTAAACATTCCAATATCTGAATCATAGGGGTGCCAGAAGAAGAAAAGGAAGAGAAAGAAATTGAAAACTTACTTGTACAAATAATGAAGGAGAACTTCCCCAATTTGGCAAAGGAAATAGACTTCTAGGGAGTCCAGGAAGCTCAGAGAGTCCCAAAGAAGTTGGACCCAAGGAGGAACACACCAAGGCACATCATAATTACATTACCCAAGATTAAAGATAAAGAGAGAATCTTAAAAGCAGCAAAAGGAGACAGTAACCTACAAAGGAGTGCCCATCAGACTGTCAGCTGATTTCTGAAAAGAAACCTTGCAGGCAAGAATGGGCTGGCAAGAAGTATTCCTAGTCATGAAAGGCAAGGACCTACATCCAAAATTACTCTATCCAGCCAAGCTTTCATTTAGAATGGAAGGGCAGATAAAGTGCTTTCCCGATAAGGTCAAGTTCAAGGAGTTCATCATCACCAAGCCCTTATTATATGAAATGTTAAAGGAACTTACCTAAGAAAAAAGATGATCAAAACTATGAACAGTAAAATGACAACTAACTCACAACTATCAACACCTGAACCTAAAACAAAAACAAAAACAAACTAAGCAAACAATTAGAACAGGAACAGAATCATAGAAATGGAGATCACATGGAGGGTTATCATCAGGGGAGTGAGTGGGAAGAGAGGGGGAAAAGGCACAGGGAATAAGAAGCATAAATGGTAGGGAGAAGATAGACAAGTAGAGGTTAAGAATAGTATAGGAAATGTAGAAGCCAAAGAACTTATATATATATGACCCATGGACATGAACTAAAGACGGGGAGTATAGGTGGGAAGGGGTGTGCAGGGTGGAGGGGAATAAAGGGGGAAAATGGGACAACAGTAATAGCATAATCAATAAAATATATATTTTTTTAAAAAGGTGATTCTATCCAGCAAAGCTATCACTTAGAATGAAGGGCAGATAAAGTGCTTCCCTGATAAGGTCAAGTGAAGGAGTTCATCATTACCAAGCCCTTGTTATATGAAATGTTAAAGGGACTTATTTAAGAAATTGAAGATCAAAAACTATGAACAGTAAAATGACAACAAACTCACAACTATCAACAGCTAAACCTAAAAAAAATGAAAACAAAAACTAAGCAAGTAAGTAGAACAGGAACAGAATCAGAGAAAGGGACATCACATGGACAGTTTTTAGTAGGGAGAGGGAGGGGAAGAATGGGGGAGAACGTACAAGGAATAAGAAGCATAATTGGTAGGCTAAAATAGATGGGGAGAGATTAAGAATGGTATAGGAAACAGAGAGGTCAAAGAACTTATACGTACAATCCATGGACATGAACTAAGGGGGTGGAATTCTGGAGAGTGGGGGGTTACAGGGCAGAGGGGGGATAAAGGGGGAAAATTGGGAAAACTGTAATAGCATGATCAATCAAGTATACTTAAAAAAAATTCTGCTTTGTCATCTGGCATGCCTCTACAGAGAAATTTCCCCTTGCTGTTTATCCCTCCCCCAGCATCCCCCACCTGCTTTTATCTGGGGAAATAGGCCAGTTGTTCCCTGGGGATATTGGAAAGCCAGTCTTCCCTGCCTCCTCGGGGATTGGTACCCAGTTGGTGCAGCTGCCCCTTCCTAGTTAATCCAGTTTAATAGATGTCAGGCTCCCTTCTGTTTTGTCAATATCTAACTAGCTGCATACTGTAACAGTACCTCATGCAGCTGCTCTGAGAGTTAAACGAGAGGAGGTATCATAATAGGTATGTTGAGGCTCCTTAAAAATTGTTAAATAACTGAAAAACTGAATCTGCAATGTGAGGAGCCAAAGTGATGAAACTTAGGCGAACAGAAGTGTTCACCAAGACATGAGGGTTAAGAAGTCCTGAATCCATGACTCGCTGCTCTGGAATCTCATGGATGTTGCTTCATCTCTGTAAGATTCAGTTTCTTTACCTATAAAATGGGGAATAGTAAAAGTACCTACTTCACAGTGTCATGAGAGTCAGTGAGATAATGCAGGTATTAGCAAATTGTAGCTTGTGGGCCAAATCTGGCCCACCAATTGCTTTTGTAAATAAAGTTTTATTGGAACACAGGTGTGCCCATTTGTTTACTTACTGTCTATGCCTGCTTTTGTGCTCTAAGGGTAGACTTGAGTTGTTGCAACCATGTAGCCCTCAAACCTAAAATATTTACTATTTGACCCTTTACAGCGGAAACCTGCTGACCCCTGAGATGCTGTGTATAGAGAAAAGACCTAGAATAGAGTCTGTCACTCAAGAGACGATACTGCTATTGTTACTATCGATGTCATGATTGTTATTATTGACTGATTTGTCAGCTTTGAAGTAATTCTTGAAAGATCAATTAGTCCATCCCTGCATTTGTCGGTACTAACCCTAATTTCTCCCAGATGATCGAGTTATTCTTGCTGACTCACTCTTTTGAAACTACCAGAGCAAGAGTTCCTGAAGAATCCTTCTGTGACCTATTCCAGCACACATCTGTCATCACCTTTAGGAAAATAACTATCTCCAGCCTTCCCTTTCTCTGCTCTTTCAATGCATGTTCTATCACCAATCAAGAGGAAAAGTTTTTGATGAACAGCCACTTCTCTTGCCTTAAGAATAATGTGTGGTGACTTCACAGTTTCCTCTCTGAAGGTCATATGACCCCAATTTTCTTCTGTTGTTACTCAGGCAAGCTCTGGTTATAGGCCTCCAGAGACTCTAGGAATTCAGCCAGTGTAGACAGGGAGAGAAGCAGGGTTGAGGGCTGACCAAGTCCCAAACACACAATGTCTACCATGGAGCAGCATCATGACCTGAGGAGCCCCCTCTAGCAGATATGAGGAAATCAGGAGAGCCTAGGCTCAGAGTCACATCTCAAGTGCCTGCCAGGAAAACTGAGGCAGGGCCAAGTCAGGGACTCAAGAGGAGAGGGCTAGGGAAGTTCTATCCTACACCTGGTCCTTTTCGTGTCTCTCACCTGCAAAACTTCAGCCACACGTGAGTCTTGATCTAACTTTCTGCATATAAGTTATGGAGCCTGTAAGTGGGCTTTCGGTCCTGTGAAACTGATGCAAAGTTCTCTTCCTGTAAACACCTGGTGATCATCCAGCATTTGGATCTGGAGTAGGTCCTGGAAGTTTTAATTTCTAATAAGTTCCCAGCTGATGTTAATGCTGCTGGTTCAGGGTCTTCGCTTGGAGCTACTCTGGGTATAACAACAACTCATGGGTATAACAGGTAGAGAGCTTAAAACGTGATCTCCACCTCCACTGGACCTTTCTCAGAACCCTGAGCAAGTGATATCTACCCTTTTTACAGATGGGTTGAGTGAGATACAAAGAGATAAAATAGGCAGGTTCAAGATACAAGGCCTGGGAGCAGTAATTCTCAATGTGGAGAGGAAAGGGCATGAACTAGGAGTCACAAACTCCCATGCCTACAGAGGCCACTCAGGGATCATTAGTGAGCAAAATAATTTCTGTGGCAACTTGGAGCACGTCTACCCTGTCTCCAGCCATTGTCAAGTGAGAATGGAGGCCCAATTGTTGCTACATCTTCCAATTTTTCAAGAGAAGTCAAAAATCCCAATTTTTAAGTGTTGTCAATTAATTCTAAATTTCAATAAACACTGTGCAAGCCAGGTAGTACATACATCTGCCTACTAACTTTGCCCAGGCACTGCAGGTTTGCACCCTGCAGCGTTAATGCTTTTCAATCCTTGGCACGCATGCAAATTTCCTAGAGTCCTTTTTAAAGCAGGGATTCTGATGTGATGGGTCTGGGATGGGCTTAAGGTTTCCAGTCTCTGATGATATTTAACTTCTGCTGCTCTGTAGACTGCACACTGAGCAGCAAAGCTCTAGAACAGGGATGCTCAGTGTGTGGTTTGTGGACCTGCAGCAACAGCAGCTCTGAGAGCTTGTTGAAGTATAGATTGTTGGTCCAGCCCTGCCCCTACTGAATCCAAATTTCTGTGGCTGGGGCTTGGGAATCTGTATTTCAATACGTTCTCGGATGATTCATCTGCATAGCCATGTTTGTGAAGGGCTTGCCTGTATCAGTGTTTTCCACTTTGGTGCTCATTGAAATCTACTGGGGAGTTTTCAAAACACTGATGCCTTAAGACATTTGAATAGGTCTGGTGTGGAGCTGAACACCAGTATTTTAGAGCTTCTGGCTGATTTTACTATGCAGCCAAGTTTGAAGGACATTATCCTGGGAGTTCATACAAATTCTTCTGTGTATTTTGTCCAAATTGGAGAAATAGGAATGTGCTTTTTGCAAAGAAGAGGTGACTTCAACTAAAGCTTGGAAACGGGGGTTGCATGTACCTGAAGTCCAACATACCTGCAAAGTAGCGCCTGTGCCTGTGTGCCGGGGTGGAAGTGCTGAGGGGCTGTGTCAGATGGAAGGCCTGACTCTGCTCCAGGGCCCCAGAAGCAGCACACCTGCATTCCTCAGCACTCCACGACTTTTCCCACACCCGAGTCCCTGCCAGAGAATGAGGTTGCCACCATGTTTGGCCACCTGGAGTATGACCACAACCAATGCCTGGAGCAGCCAATGGCCAAAGTAACTGACCCACAAGCAGGCCATCTGGTCATCAGGCACAGAGGCCTGGCCGTAGTGCTCTGCCTGGTTGTGTAGTCAAAATGCAGGCCATTCTGTTTTCTGGTTTTATGAGTTAATTCACGACCGGTTAAATGTCCAAAGGGCAATATTAATCTTGACAGATAATGGCCATCTGACTCCGCCTCCTGAGTGACAGTCACATACTCTGGTCTGGGCTGTGGTCTCTAGAGAGCAGTTGAGCAGGAAAACGGGACAGGCCTAAGGCTTCAGAACACAAAGAGAAGAACCAATATCAGAATTCCAGTGGCAGAGTGCGGAGCAAAGAAACAGAGCAATAGAGTTGTCAGGTCTGCCAAGCATACGAAGAGAAGGATGGATGGTCAGCCACAGAGAGGAAGCAAAACAAAGCAAGTGGGTTCTGAAGGCACACTGGGGATGGCACACCAGAGGACCACCACCGGGGAAGGGTGGATGTTGACGTTTATGGGATGCCTGTGGATGAGCTGATGAAGGCGATATGAAGGGCAGTAAGCCTGTGTGAGCAGCATCTCTGTCTCCTCCCATATCTGTCAGTTGGTTAACAAATGTATTTATCGGGACTCTGCTATGGGCAAAGCATTGGCTGTGGTTGGACTGAGGTTCTCCAATTTCGTTGATGAACAATTTTAACTCGAGCAGGCACTCTAAAGGTTCATTCTCACACTTTGCAAATATTCTCTGAGTACCTTCTGTCTTCTAGCACTGTATTGAACGCGAGGGTCACAGCAGCAAAGGAAAACACTAAGCTGTTACTTCCCTCACGGAGACTACGTGCTAGTGTGGAGGCAAGTCACACACAGAAGAACAGCACAAATACCATATTTTGCTGTGTATAATGTGCACCCACATTAAAAAAAAACTTTCATTTTAA
>VMDR010024109.1:0-15209 GCA_007922815.1 Macrotus californicus | reverse complement strand
TACACTAGTGAGGGGCTTTAAATGGGCCTAGACTCTTTTGAGCCAATTTTAAAATTATTTTCAAAAATTTATATGTACATATATTTTGATTCAGCCAATTAATTTGCAGAAATTTATCCTATAGTAATTCTACCACAAATTTTGAAAGAAATATATAGCATGATATTTTACTGCATAATTTTTGGTTAGTGAAAAATTAGAAGCAACTTAAGTACCACTATTAAGTCTGACCAAGATGGAGGCATAGGTAAACATGCCTCTGGGCACAACTATAGCAAAAAATACAACTAGGCTACAAAATAAATCTCACCCAGAATTGTCAGAAAATCAAGCTGTGTGGAAGTCGGCAACCAAGGATTTAAAGAAACCACGTTCATCCAGATGAGGAGAAGGGGCAGATGTGCAGAGAGGTGTGAAGAGACATGCAAAGAAAGCAGAGAAGTGGAAAGGAACAGAGAGGCATGGAGACTCAGAGTCGTGTGGAGAGGTGCAGAGATGGGAATGGGCAGTCCCACATCCTCATGTGGCAGATAAAAAACAGGAAGGATACCTCAGGAGTAAAGAAAGGATCCTAGCCCCACTCTAGAACACCACACCTGGGGTTCCAGCACCAGGAAGATAAGTCCCCATAATTCTGGCTGCAAAAACCATTGGGGTTTGGGATGGCAGGAGAAACTGCAGGATTCTCAAGAGACTCTTCTTAAAGGCCACAACAGATTTAGGACTCATGCAGAACCATCCTCTCTGGGATTCAGCACCAGGACACTAGCTGGAAGGGTAACCATGGCATACAGGGAGAAAGTGAAGTGCAAGTGCTGGACACAGCTATCTCCCAGGCAAAACTCTAGAGGCTGAGCAGCAGCATTGTCACCCATACAAGCACTCCCCCACTGAGAGCAACAGAATGGTGACACAGATTGCACAGACCTGCTGATTACCTAAGGCTCAGCCCCATACAATTTAGCAGGTGTACTTTTCTACAATAGGCCACACTATTGAGACAGGGAGTCAAAGTAGCTCCACTTCATATACAGAAACAAACACAAGGAGGCTGTCAAATTGAGGAGACAAAAAAATATGGCCCAAATGAAAGAACAGAACAAAACTCCAGAAAAAGAACTAAATGAATGGAGATAAGCAACCTATCAGGTGCACAGTTCAAACTACTGGTTATCAGGATGCTCCAGGAACTCACTGGGTATTTCAACAGCATACAAAGGACTCAGACAGAGATAAAGGCTGCATGAAGTAAAATAAAGAAAAATCTACAGGGAACCAACAGTGGAGGGGATGAAACAGAGAATCGAATCCATGATTTGATAGATAAGGAGGGGGAAAGGATTCAAACAGAACAGTAAGGAGAAAAAAGAATTTAAAAAAATGAAGATAACCTTATGAATCTCTGGGACATCTTTAAACATACCAACATCTAAACCACAAGGGTACCAGAAGGAGAAGAGGAAGAGCAAGAAATTAAAAACTTACTTGAAAAAATAATGAAAAAAAAGCTTCCCTGATTTGGCAAAGGAAATAGACATATAAATCTAGGAAGCACAGAGAGTCCCAAAGAAGCTGGACCCAAGAAAGCACACACCAAGGCACATCATCATTACATTACCCAGGATTAAGGAGAGGATCTTAAAAGAAGCAAGAGAAAAGGAGAGAGTTTCCTACAGAGGAGTTCCCATAAGACTATCAGCTGATTTCTCAAAAGAAACCTTATAGGCAAGAAGGGGCTGGAAAAAAGTATTTGAAATCACGAAAGTCAAGGTCCTACATCCAAGATCAATCTCTCCAGCAAAGCTATCATTTAGAATGGGAAGGCAGATAAAGTGCTTCCCAGATAAAGTCCAGTGAATGGAGTTCATCCTCACTAAGCCCTTATTATATGACATGTTAAAGGGACTTATTTAAGAAAAAGAAGACCAAATGTATGAACAGTAAAATGACAACAAACTCATAACTATCAACAAGCAACCTAAAAAGACAAAAACAAAAACAAACTAAGCAAACAACTAGAATAGGAACAGAACCAGAGGAATGGAGATCACAGGGAGGGTTATCAGTGGGGAGAGGGTGGTGGGAGAATGAGGGTAAAAGGTACAGGGAATAAGAAGCATAAATGGTAGGTACAAAATAGACGAAGAGGTGAAGAATAGTATGGGAAACAGAGAAGCCAAAGACCTTATATGTATAACACATGGACATGAACTAAGGAGGGAAATGCTGGTGGGAGGGGGGTGTAGGGCAGAGCTGAATAAAGGGGGAAACATGGGACAACTATAATAGCATAATCAATAAAAATATTTAAAAAAAGAAAAAAGAAGACATTATAAACATATATACACCCAACATAGGATCACCAAAATATATAAGGAAAACCTTGGAGGACTTGAAGAAAGATATAGACAGCAACACATTTATACTAGAGGATTTTAACACCCCCCTGTCAAAGATAGATAGATCTTCCAAACAAAATATCAACAAGGATATTTCAGCTTTGAACAATGACCTAGATCAAATGGACTTAACTGATATATATATATAGAACCTTTCATCTCAAAGAACCAAAATACACATTCTTTTCAAATGTACATGGAACATTTTCAAAGATAGACCACATGATAGGACACAAAACATGCTTCAACAAATTCAAGAAAATCGAAATCATATCAAGTATCTTCTCAGACCACAAGGGACTGAAACTAGAAACCAACCTCAAGGAAAAAACTCAAGAACACTCAAACTCATGGAGATTGAATAGCATGCTATTAATCAATGAATGGGTTAAGAATGAGATCAAAGAAGAAATCACAAAAGTTTCTGAAAACAAAGGAAAGTGAACTCACAACAGGCCAAAACTAATGGGACACAGTGAAGGCAGTCCTAAGAGGGAAGTTCAGAGCAATACAGGCCTACCTAAGAAAGTAGAAATATTTCAAATATACAACCTAACCCCACATCTACAAGAACTGGTGGAATAACAACAAACAAAGCCCAGAGCGAGTAGAAGGAAGGATATAACCAAGACCAGAGCAGAATTAAATGACATAGAGACTAAAAGAAAAATTCTAAGGATAAATAAATCCAGGAGCTGTTTCTTTGAAAAGATGAACAAAATCAACAAGCCTTTCAGCAGTCTCATCAAGAAAAAAAGAAAGAGGACCAAAATAAACAAAATCAGAAATGAAAGAGAAAGATTACGACTGATACCACAGAAATACAAAGGATTGTAAGAAATTAGTACAAAGAACTATATGCCAAGAAATTTGAAAGCCTAGGTGAAATGGACAAATTTCTAGAAAAATATAATCTTCCAAAATTGATTGAAGAAGCAGCAGAAAGCCTGAGCAGACCAGTAACAGCTGATGGAATCAAAGCATTAATCAAAAATCTCCTGGCACACAAAAGCCCTGAACTGGACAGTTTCATAGGAGAATTTTACAAAATATTTAAGGAAGAGCTAACCCCTATCCTTCCAGACTATTAAAAAAAAAATCCAAGAAGAGGGAAGACTCATAAACTGTTTTTATGAAGCGAGCAGCATCCTAATCTCAAAACCAGATAAAGACACAACAAAGAAAGAGAACTACAGGCCAATATCCCTGATGAACATATACACTAAAATCCTCAACAAAATATTGGCAAACCACATCCAGCAATACATAATACATTAAAAAGATCATACACCGTTATCAAATGGGATTCATCCCAGGTATACAAGGATGGTGCAATATTTGCAAATCAATAAATGTAATACATCACATAAAAAAAGGAAAGACAAAAATCACATGATCATATCAATATATATGGGAAAAGCATTTGATAAGGTACAGCACCCATTTATGATAAAAACACTCAGAAAAGTGGGAGTACACTGAGTATATCTCATCATGACAAAGGCCATATACAAGAAACCTACAACCAACATCATACTCAATGGACAAAATCTAAAAGCTTTCCCACTGAGATCAGGAACAAGACAAGGATGTCAGCTTTAACCACTTCTATTCAACATAGTTTGGGAGTCCTCATCACAGTAACCAGACAAGAAACAGAAATAAAAGGCATCCAAATTGGAAAGGAGGAAGTGTACATAGAAAATCCTATAGACTCCACCAATATCTATTTGATCTTATAAGTGAATTTGTCAAAACAGCAGCATACAAAATTAATATTCAGAAATTGAAGGCATTGTTTTACACCAACAATGAAATATCAGAAGCAGAAATCAAGAAAAAAATCCTATCTGGTATAGCAACAAGAAAAATAAAGTACTTAGGAGTAAACCTAATCAAGAAGGTAAAGGACTTGTAAGAAAACTACACAACACTGAAGAAAGAAGTTAAGGAAAACACAAACAAATGGAAGCATGCACTGTGATCATGGATTAGAAGAATTAACATCATCAAAATGTCCATACTACCAAAAGCAATTTATAGATTAAATGCAATCCCTATTAAAATACCAATGACATATGTCAAAGGTATAGAACAAACATTTCAAAAATTTATATGGAACCATAAACAACCCCGAATAGCCAAAGCAATTTTGAGAAAGAAGAACAAAGTAGGAGGGATCACAATGCCTGATATCAAACTATATTACAAGGCCACAGCAATCAAAACAGCCTAGTACTGGCATAAGAACAGACACAGAGATCAATGGAACAGAAAAGAGATCCCAGAAATAAACTCAAGTCTCTATGGTCAATTAATATTTGACAAAGGGGGCAGAAGCTTAAAATGAAGTAAAAATAGCCTCTTCAACAAATGGTGTTGGGAGATCTGGACAGCTACATGCAAAAAAGGGAAATTCTACCACTAACTTACAACATACACAAAAATAAACTCAAGATAGAAAAAAGACTTAAATATAAGTTGTGACAGCATAAAAGTCCTAAAGGAGAACATAGGGAGGAAAATCTCAGATATTCCATGCAGCAATATTTTCATAGATATGTCCACTAGAGCAAGGGACATAAAGGAAACAATTAACAAATGGGATTTTATCAAGATAAAAAGCTTCTGCACAGCTAAAGAAAACATGAGCAAAATGAAAAGGGAACCAACCATATGGGAAAATGTATTTGCCAGTGATACCTTGGACAAGGGTTTGATCTCCAAAATATATAAAGAACTCACATGACTACACTCCAGGAAGACAAACAACCCAATTAAAAAAAATGGGCCAAGAACTTAAACAGACACTTCTCCAAGGAGAACATACAGAGGACCCAAAGACATATGAAAGGATACTCATCATCACTAGCCATCAGAGAGATGCAAATTAAAACCACAGTGAGATACCATTTCACACCAGTCAGAATGGCCATCATAAACAAACCAACAAGCAAGTGCTGGAGAGGCTGGAGAGAAAAGGGAACCCTAGTGCACTGTTGGTGGGAATGCAGACTGGTGCAGCCACTGTGGAAAACAGTATGGAATTTCCTCACAAAACTAAAAATAGGACTGCCTTTTGACCCAGCAATTCCATTGCTGGGACTATACCCTAAGAATCCTGAAACACCAATTCAAAAGAATGTATGCACCTCAATGTTCAGAGCAGCACAATCTACAATAGCCAAGTGCTGGAAGCAACCTAAGTGCCCATCAGTAAATGAGTGGATCAAAACACTGTGGTACATTTACACAATGGAATTCTACGCAGCAGAGAGAAAGAAGGAGCTCCTACCCTTTGCAACAGCATGGATGGAACTAGAGAGCATTATGCTAAGTGAAATAAGCCAGGCAGTGAGGGACAAAGACCATATAATCTCACCTGTAAGTGGAAACTAATCAATAAAATAAACAAGTGAGCAAAACAGAAACAGAGACATCAATTCTACCTCTGATCCTTTTATCTTAACTTGGGACGCATCTCCCCTTCGGCTACTGCTGACTTACTTTAGCCTTTTGTGACTTGCAGCCATTCAGGGGAGTCCTACTCAAAATACCTTGTATATTATCTGCTGTACCTTGCAGATCGTGGTTACCCAACTCAAAGGTATTTGATAGTAAATTTTATTTCCTTTATAAATGTAGGAACTTAGATTAATGGATGTGAGCCATGCAAGGCATCTCCTAAATCAGTTTTCAACAAACTACAGTCAAATCTACCACGTCTATCTCCTACCCCAGCCACCCCTCCCAGTGTGTTTTTATAGAACCACAAACTAAAAATATTTTTTTCAAACCCTTATTGTATTTTTCCATCACCATTCAGTCCTCTTATGCTCCTCACCGCCAGCAATCACCACACTGTGTCCATGTCCATGAGTCCTTTTTTCATTTTCAAATGGTTGAGGGAAAATATTAAATGAGTATTTTTGTGACAATAAAATCATATAAAATTTAAAATTTAATGTTTATAAATAAGTTTTTAATTTCATGAATAAAATGTGTGTGGAAATTTGTTTTCTCCCCTGTTAGATAAATAACCATACAATAGCCTTAATTTTGCCTCTTGGTTAACAAATATTTATCATCTGGGTATTTTAAAAAGTGTTTGCTAATCCCAGTACGAAGACAATGAAAGTGGAAAATTGACTAATCCTTCTTGAGGGAAGACACCGTTTCTTAGTTTTGAAAAATAATCATGTATAACGATACTTAGAAAAATTCTCTGCAAACAGGAACACGGAGGAGACGGCATTTATTACCCTCCTCTGATAGTGATGGGGGGAGGGGCTTACTGACAGTGACTGCCCATCACTAAATGGGTGGCTGCAATGACTGTTTGAAAACCAGTGAACGCTGCTATCAGCGTGCCCTTGAAAGCACACTAAGTAATGAGGTGAATGAGAAGTGATGAGGCTCCTTGCGATTAAGTTTTGAGGAGTCAGTTGAGGCCTTACATGAGATACCCAAATCTAGATTCTGACAGCTCAAAAACCAGAGATTCAAGTGTGTTAATAAGCTCATATTTAAAAGCAGGTGTATCTCTGAGAATACTGAGGGCTTTAGTCATTTACTTGGCAGTATGTATAGTTTTTATCATAATAGATTACTTTTTTGTTCAGCTATCACAGGGTGTGGGTGGCGTAAACAAAGGAAGAATAGGAAGGAGAAAAAGAAATTATAATCTTTTGAAAAACTTTGGAAGAGGGTCATCCTGTGTGTGGCACTCCATCCGGTAGGCTTTTATTTTTAAATGCCTGAGAACTGTTCCTAAAAGTGAGGTAGGACAAATAGTTACCTTTAAGATGTGGGAAAAGGACACAGAAAGATATGTGAAGGGTAACAAGGAAATTTGTTTCATTTCACATTTTTACCTAGGGACCAGATCTTATAAGCTATGGAATGCATGTTGCCTGCAAATAATTAGAAAAATCAATGTGGATATATTATTATCTTAATTTTGCTGTTGTAGATACTTTGATGGACAAATTGTTGTATGAAATAATTTAAGTTTTATGATATATTAGTTATTTTCTAATACTTTTTCTGTGGTTGGCTCATGTCCTTTCTTAAGGGATTACTTCAACTAATAACCATTTATAAAGCATTACTGCTGGACAATTCTCAAGGAGAATTTCTTACAATATGAATTGGAAGTGGGAGGTCAAGCTGGTAAATGAAGATACCAAACCATAAAGGGAGTTTTTCATGCCCTTTTAGTCACCCACTGGGAGGAGTTCTTGGTGACAACCACCATGAGGAAGGGATCTCAACCAGTTTCTCAACGTGGTCTCCTTGGCTTAGCAGAAAGTTACTGACTGGAAATCTTGAGAAATTCACTGTCTTAGACTTGAATTCCAAATTTGGGGATTTTGTGTAGTTCACTCAACAAATATATATTTGAAGAACTGACCATTTTCTCTTCACTGTGCTCTAGATACAATGGCGAACAAAACAGAGAGAGGGGCTGCCCTCACAGCACCGTCACCTGCCTGCCAGTCTGTGCCTGTGTGTCCCTTATTAATACAACAGTGGTATATTTTCAGTGTTCAATTCATGTTTATGGTTGTGTTCATTTCCACCTAATAATAACTGCCAAATAAATTATGAAATTGGCTTCGGCAGGGTGAACACACATACATTTTTTAGTGATAGTGGCTAACTATATTGAGTACTTATTAAGGGAAAGGCCCTGTACTAAGTAATTCATATGCATTATTTCATGTATTCTTCCCAACTACCCTATGTGGTAGGTAGTGTGTTATTTACATTTTATAAATTAGGAAACAGGAGCAGAAAGGTTAAGTAATTTGCCCAAGATCACATCACAAGTGAGTTGTGTTTTAAACAGCACTCTGATTCTCAAGGCTGATTTCTTAAGTGCTGGGATATAACCTCTCTTTAAAACACTAATTATTTCCAGGTGCTACTTGGTTATCACACAACTATCTGTTTTATGAGAAGTTAGAATCAATCTACAGGTACATCAACTAGGCAAAGCAATTCCACCCAGAGGGAAAAAGCAAAACCTGAAGAGGTAGAATTGATGAGGGGTTGGTAGAGAAGCATGTTTATAATGAAGAGACTTTCCTGACCAGCAATGATGGCCCATACTGGAGAGCTGTAGAAACCAAAGTTAGATAATGTCATGTGCGAAAAACCTTGAATGCCACACACAGGAATTTGAATTTAATGCAGCAGACCCTGAAGTGCAATAGTTAGAAGGGTACATTGAAGTTGGCCAAAATTGTTATGTGGGTTGGTTGGGGGGTGGTATTTGGTGGAGATATAAAGTGTACCCAAGTGGGAGGAGAGAAGAGAAGAATGAGTAGGTAAACTTTGAGCATTTTGAAATTAAGGTGAATTTAAAATATAATTGGCTGGCTATCCAAGTAAATATGTTTCGTAGACTGTTCGAGTTAAGACACTGTAGGTTGAATGAGTGGCATTGGGATTGGGGATTGGGGTCTCCACAGAGAAACGTTCATTGAAGATGTGAGGGTGGAATAAGTACGGACGAAGGAGAGCAGAAGGCAGAGATCACAGCTTCGGCAGGAACTCACAGTTTGGTCATGGGAGGAAAGAGAAGAGTCAGCAAAGAAGGCGAAAAAGAATCATACATCAAGTTTGGAGCACAAAGTAGTAGAGTGTCATCGAAACCAAAAGAAGACCAAAAGACAAAGAGCAGGTGCTCAGCGGTGGCAAAAGCCATAAAAAGGTCAGGAGGATGGAAACTGAGGAGACACTGGACTTAATTAATGAGATCATTGGTGACACCTGAGAAAGAATTTAATAAGGTGAGAGAGGAGGAACACCCTGCAGGGATTATTTAGGTAGGAAGATAAAGGCAATTAACATGTGATCTAGCTTCTGTAATGAGAAATTGAAAGGTTCTAATATAACACACCCCTTATTTCATAATAAAAGACAACAGAAAAGTGAGATTCTTCTAAGAGGGCTTCACTTTCCAGCAACATTTGCTGGAGCTTCTGTAATCTTTTGTGAGAGAGAAATTGGTAGTAGACATGTATCTTTTTGCTACTGAAAACCGAGCTGTGTGAGTCCCTATTTCTAAGCTGCCTTACCATAAGCATTAATTTTACATTTTCCTTACTGTCATATCTCTGTGCTGACAGTAGGAAGAAAAAGAAAACATACTAATTGACTGAGACAGAAGTGAAATTTCCAAGATGTTGATTACGTGATTTCTCTGGCAGCTTTCCTTTGGCAACTGAGTGTCTAATGTTCGGGGACAAGAGGAACCAGACCGCAGGGTGCCTGCCAGCCCTCCAGGGGACAGAAACTCACTTTTGCGTGCATGTAAGTGAGCCCAGAAATAGGTTGTGAGGTAAGAAGCGGTGTAACGTGGCAGAGCTGTACTCCACGGGAAGGGGCCTGGACGTTCCTGGTGGCAGGGGAGTTTGGACGCTGTGTGGCTGTAGTAGATAATGACGTTAGAAAAGAATCTCTCAGAGCCGTGATATATTTTCCCAGAGTGCTGTGCCAAGGGGAACAGGTTGTTTAATTGTGTAAAATATAACACTGAACAGTTCCTTTCCGCTCACCTTCCCAAAATGCTTATGCTTGCAAAGGGAGAGTTTGGCATCAGTTTCCATTCATTTCAAAGAATAAAGAAAGGCTAATGCAGAGATGTATTGACCTTTTGAAAGGTCAGCAACAGATTCATAGGTCATGGTGCCACTTCTGAACAGCCAAGATATTGTGTGATGGGAGAAACCATGGGAAGAAACAAGAACATAACAAAAATGTCCTAGACATAAAATACCCTTTATTTCTAAAGAATATAACATTATATGTGTGTGTTAACATTATCATCGTTTACTTTAAAATTCAAAGCAGAGTGTACTTTATTCAGTAACTGAAAGAAATAGAAATGCATTTCTTTCATGGTGTCACCTAAAAGTTAAAAAGAGAGACATACAGAGAAAGGCAAGGAAGATGGAAAAAAGAGAGGAGAACATGATAAATATGGAGTGAAGAGATATGAAAAAGAAGGTAGAAGTGAGAAAATTAAGGAAAATGAGGGAGAGGGAGAAAGACAGAAGGGAGGTGCGTGCGTGTTCAGTGAGCATCTTCTATGCTCCCTGAACAGCGTAAAGAACTAAGAGAGAGGAAGGGTAAGCAGAACAATGGAAAACAAGGCCTGACAAATGCTCTTTACATCCTGAGAAGAATGTGCTGGTTGACGATCTGTTGCCCTTTTTACTTACACGCTCTTCTTTGCCTGGGTAAGGGCATCAAAATAAGCATGGCTTCATGTCATTGCCCTTTCAAATTAGGTCTAGCTCTTCAACAGTTTAGAACAGTCCTTTCAGGGTTTGCAATACGTTTTCTTGTCTTATTTTCAAAGTTCAAAGCAAACTTTTAAAATAAAATTTTAGCTCCTCCTTTGGGATCTTTAAGATTTCTTGTTAAGTGAAAGGAATCACTGTGTTTTTGAGTCTGACCTTGGAGTTGTAGTGACATCACTGTACAAGCTACTACAGGAAGTCATTCGACATTCAGAAAGCAGGGTACCGCATTTTAACACCACTGATGGTTTATCTTTGGAACTAGCTATAATTTTACTATGTTGAGCTTCCTCCCCACCTCACTCCTTGTACATTAAAGACTACCCACTCTTTTTGTGCTTTAGGTATGTCTCAGTAAGAAAAATCCCTAACTGTAGCCACCTGTTCATCCATCTATTCATCAACCCACCCATTCATCTAGCCTCTCTACAACAATACCTAATATAGTCCATGGTTCTTTAATTGCTTCTCTTGAAAAATGACGTGGGATTCCAGAAGAAGCGTATTGAACTGTGACCTACCTTACATAAGTCACTTCATCTGAAACTTGGACAAATTCTGTCAATATGCTGCATACCACCTCTCAACCTTACCCAGTTACAAAAGAATCAATGTGCATTTTACATAATTCTTTCCAAAATGGTTATATTCAGGCTGACCACAAGTCTCTGAAGTATTAAATACGTGTATGTCATATATATTTAAATATATTGGGTTGACCAAAAAGTCCATTTAGTTTTTTCCATAAAATAAAAGACACATTTTTCATTTTCACCGATAATCTTATTGATGTGGATATTTTGAGTATATCAGTTATCTCCCGCATGGTATAATGTTGATTGTTCTCAATTAATGTCTATCTGGTCGCTATCAACTTCACCTGGTTTACACAACCATGGAGCATCGTCCAGCGAAAAATCCCCAGCACAAAACTTTGCAACCCACTTTTGACACATTCGAGCAGTCACAGCACCTTCTCCATACACTGCACAAATCTTTTCTTGAGTTTCAGTTGTGTTTTTACCTTTCTTGAAAGAATAAAGCATAATATGCCAAAAATGTGTATTTCATTCCATCTTCAATATTAAAATGGCTATACAAACATTCACCAATTTTGATGTTTTTGTTTAAATACATGATAATATGACAGATGTCACAATACACTCTAAAAATTGTTTTGAATGAAGTTAAAGACAACTCAGTGTGACCAGAGGCATGTGATGGAAAAACCAAATGAACTTTTTGGCCAACATAACACTTGCCCCATTTTATTTTATTTTTTTAAAGATTTTTAAATTTTGTTTTAGAGAAAGGGAGGAAAAAAGAGAGGGAAAGAAATATCATGTGTGGTTGCCTCTCAAGTGCCTCCAATTGGGGACCTGGCCCGCAACCCCAGCATGTGCCCTGAGTGGGTATCAAACCGGTGACCCTTTGGTTCTCAGGCCAGCGCTCAGATCCACTGAGTCAGACCAGTCAGGGCTACTTGCCCCATTTTAAAGGTTACTGTGTTAAAGGTTTTGTGAGTATAATGATTTTGTTTTTTATTAGATGATTTTCATGTAGTATAATAAACATGTGCTCTTTTATCTCTGCACAGCACTGATCTATTATGTATGTCCGATGAAATTTCTTTAAAAAAGTAGATACATGTATAATCATCTATTCAGTACACTAAAAATGTTTATATAGCCATCAATGCTTTACTGGCTGAAATCTCTCTAGACCACTGAGAGTAGCATAGCAGCCTTGCACTGTATACTCCTGGCTGATGAAGTTAGCACATTACATTGCAAATACTCTTAATCAACGAGGACTCTTCCATATTATTCTAAGGTGGATTGTTAAAAAATATACACCTGTTTTTCTCAGCTGTGGCCTCTCCCTGACATTGTTTTATTTTCTAGAGGATAGTTTTAGATGCCTGTGGGTGAAAAACTTGCACACTCGATGGACTTCCTTTGCAGCAGCTCTACCCCTATTGCACTCTACAGTGGCACCCGGTTAGGGAGGCTGTTCTTCAGGGAAGTGAGCAGGAACAAAGGGCGAAGGCCAGCAGGCATTCACGAATTGTTATAGAACTTTGACACTATGAAGGGCATTGTAAACGTGTCCTATACTCTTGCAGGGTTGACCAATAACTACATGTAAGGTAGCCAGAAGAAAGCTTGTGTAGACCTGAAGTGACCTCAGGAGCAATTTCTCCTGAACGATGAAGAAACTGCATCTTCATAGGAACTAAGTTATGATGATGTACTCTAACTCTGCTTTGGTTAGTGCTGACTGCGTTAGCAGTTCGTCTCCAAGAATGCATCCCTATCCTAACACAGATTTTGCTTCCAGAGTAGAAATTTGCAAACTACGGCCTGCCGGGCAAATCCAGCCTGCCACCTATTTTTTGTAAATGAAGTTTTACTGAAACACAAGCACACCATTTCCTTGTGTCTTTTTTTTAAAATATATTTTGATTATGCTATTGCAGTTGTCCCATCTTTCCCCCCTCCCCTCTGCCCTGCACACCACTTCCCCGCCCCCACACCCCCTCTTTAGTTCATGTCCGTGGGTCATATATATGAGTTCTTTGGCTTCTATATTTCCTATACTATTCTTAACCTCCCCCTGTCTATCTTCTACCTACCATTTATGCTTCTTATTCCCTGTACCTTTTCCCCTTCTCCCCCCACCCACTCCCCTGATGATAATTCTCCATGTGATCTCCATTTCTGTGATTCTGTTCCTGTTCTAGTTGTTTGCTTAGTTTGTTTTTGTTTCAGGTTCAGTTGTTAATAACTGTAAGTTTTTTGTCATTTTACTGTTCATATTTTTGATCTTCTTTTTCCAGCAAAGCTGAACAGCTGTGGCAGAGACTGGCCAGCCCACAAAACCTGAAACCTTTACTTTCCCGCCCTTTATGTAGATAAGTTTGTTGGTCTTTGTTCTAAAGTGTAAAAACACATACTAAAGAAATATTTAGTCATAGAAAATATATAAGAATGTTCTCAGTACCAATGCATTAACTTATTCTGCACTTTATCTAAAATTTCTTAGCATTTAGGAGGGATCTTGGAAATCATTAAGCCTAATACCTTACTAAGAGGAATGCAGCTGCAAACATTTGTCTTTCTCTTCACGAAGAGGTTAAGCTGGTGAGTGATGTGAAAAGAACAAATATCTAGCTGAGAGAGTGATCTACCTGTTTCTGAGAAGTCAGAGAGCAGCCTAGTCATAAACAAATGAAGTTGTGAGGTGGAGAGAAACCAGCAGTGCTTCTGTTGGGGTTCACTGTGTTAATAGTAAGTCACTCTTCGGTCCTATTTATTTCAGTAACAGTTTTGTCTGGCAATTTCCAAATTTGAGCTTTACCAGACAATTAAAAGCAACAAAATTTAGTTTCTCTTATGTGCTTTAATCCACAAATTTATATTAAGATTCTCCTTCCTCCAGATACTTTGAACCAGTAAGATTTTACTTTTTTTTTAACAAAAAAGAAATCTTGCCTGCATTAGCAACATACTAGACCAAATGACCTACTGTCTTTTGGCTAACAGTAATATCCTGTAGTTTTATTTTACTGATTTTAGTTCTTAGGGAAAATACATTTTCAGCCATGTGTATTCAAGTACAGAATAATAGGAAGTAAACACCCTATGAAACACAAACAAATTAGGTGTCAGCAAAGACCTGGATTCTCCAAATGAAATGGTTTTATCTATTTAGTAAAAATATTTGAAAACAAATAGTATCTGACTCAGATGTCATGGAATGAATTGTGCTCATATTACAGTTTGTCTTTGCTTACATAATGATACATATTATGCCATTTGCATGGGGATCTGTGTGCCCCTATTCACACTAAGGACCACTTACTTTTACCTGCAAGTTGTCTTTCTCTGGATACTCCACGTGTGCATCTCACCATCAAAGCAGTCCTGCCACAGCCCGACCTCTGAATCTTAGAGTTACTGCTGATTTGTACAGATAATGATTTCCACAGGTTAGGAAAAGATGGGACCAAAGCTACAGATTGTTTGCTGTCTTTTATTTGGACTTACTAAAATTATCAAATTAATAAAAAGATGTCTCTTTTTTGTCCCCCAGATTTCCATGGTCATGACGTTAAGAAGCAACTAGGAGTCAAACTTTTTTAAGCTTCTTTTTTTTGTTACCCTGAAACTTATAGGAAACAAGTGATAGGCAAGATTTCTTCTAATATCCATAGAGGAAAAAAAGATTGTATTTTTACTGCCCACTTCTTTTTAGTCCTTTGAGGGTGGATAAAAAGAGCAGAAACCTTTCCAACCAGCTCGACTTCAAAACTTAGTAAGAAAGAGCCAATACACAATAGTGATGCCGGATCCTTTCTTCTTTTGTGAAAACGGCAGTGCCTCACTGGAGGGGGCAGTGCATCTCCTTATTAACGGGAGGAATGAGAGAATTGCTTTTCCTACTGAACGTGGGAATTATAATGATCTAATAGCATATTAGACCCAGGCCCAAGTCC
>VMDR010024108.1:0-15204 GCA_007922815.1 Macrotus californicus | reverse complement strand
AGACAAAGGGAAAAATTACAAAAGGCTAACAACCTCAGGAATATTCCTGATATTTTTCAAAACCAACAAAATGTAATTGAAAGTAATGGAACACTCTTTCATTAATCACAGGAAAAATTAAACAAGTCTATAATCCAATTGCTGCCAAAATAGAATATATGGTAACTGATATACTCTGTGTAAGTATAAAATGTTACGTATTTTGGAGGTAAATAGGCAATTTATATACACATTTTAAATTCATATATTACATAAAGAAAGACCGGGGGTTTCTCTGCAGATTTTATTTATGTTTTTAACACACATTTATTGGATATGTGCTATGTGATATTCTCAGTATTGAATATGCGGGAGACAGAGGTGACCAAGACAGTCTTTGCTCTTACATTACTAGGAATCTAAAATGTGGCATCACTGCCCCTGGCTGGGTGGCTCAGTTGGCTGGAGTGTTGTCCCATACACCAAAGGTTGCAGATTCAATCCCCGGTCAGGCCACATGCCTAGGTTGCCAAGGCCATCCCCAGTCAGGGTGTGTATGGGAGACAACCAACCAATGTTTCTTTCTCTTTCTCTCTCAAAACCACAAACATATCCTCAGGTGAAGCTTTTGAAAAATAATGAAATGGGGCATCACTTATAATGATTTTTTAAAAACCTGACGGTAGGAGAGTCTGTGTGTATTGGTAATCCACACGACACGATGCCACGGAATTATTCAAGACAATGAGATAAACACAAATGTGCTGTGAGGGAGAAGTTCATAAACTCTCGTGACGCAGAAGAGCAAGTGATAGAAAGTGTGTATAGTCTCATTTTGCCTCCCAGTTTATCAACATACACACACACACACCTATAAAATAAAACACCTGGAAAAATACACACCTCATTCAAGAGGTCACCTCTGGGAAGTGGCATGGGAAAGGATGGGGATGTCAGATTGTTTCTTTTAATTTCCTAGGATTCCAAATGGTTTATTTGTTTCTCATGTTATAGATTTTTTTATTTAAGAATCCGTCTTAGATGCTTTTAAAGAGGGCTTTTTCAAAGGGTCTTCTGTATTTATTCCCACATCACACTGAGATCTGTTGTTGAACGCCTAGTGAAGCAGCCCAGCCAGCAGGGGAGACGCAGGCAGCACCGTTTGGAACAGCAGGACTCTCACCGAGAGGTGCACGCCCTAACTGCGCCGCAGTCCACCCGGGCTTCAAGGGGTTTCATTCCTGAAGCTGGACACCTTCTGGCGTTGTTGACCAAGTCTCCCCTCGCCTCTCTGGTTCCTCATTCTAGGAGTCGGAATGCTGTTGCTTCGTGTCTGAAGGTGCCAAGGGCAGAGCCATTGTTTATTTTGTAATCCCAAGTAATCATAGGTGGTTATTTTAATATTGTTTCCTCTTTACTGAGTGCCTGAGCCAAAGAGGAAAAAAAAAATCTGTGGCCTCGACACCTCATCTGCAAATGAACCTTCAGTGGCATCCATAATGGTTCCCAGGCAGCAGAGGTGCGGGCATCTTAAAACAAAAAGTCTTACACAGAAGAAGTTTGCAGTTCTGTAAAGGTTTTATCATGGCGTTTAAGTAGTCTGATATTCTACAATGCAGTGGAACCTACAAATATGATGGATTATATTTTAGGCACAATGATTGTTTTCAGTGGGGGAAAGGCCTCCACAGACGAATTGATACTGAGCTCCATGCTGTCTCTTATGCATTAATCATGAAGTATCATGCTTATGCAAATGTGGAGAAGCCCAATTAGGCAGAGAGCATGGAGCCCTGGGAATAATGTTATGAGCTATTGGGCCTTTGAAATACACTCCTTGGCCAAATTTTCAAAAGCAAAGCAGATTTGAGATGCTTTTTTACTCTTGAAAACAGGTGTACAATTGTCTTCTTAGTGCTTATTTCATGCCTTCAACCTTAAAATAAAGCTTTCTCCCACTTGGCATGATTTTCCCTCATTGCTCAACAGGAGTGGTGGAAATTCTGAATCACTGACAAGAAAATAAAATGTTCATGCAAAATCTAGACGTGCTGAGAATATTGAGGATACATTAATATTTGGGGTGTTTTGCCACATATTTTGAATGTTTCATATATTCAGTTTTCCTCTGGCAAACTCTGCCATCTCTTATATTTTGTGTGATCAATCAAAATATTCTGGTTTCTATTTTGCAAATCCTCTGCACACAATGCAAATATTGTGAAGAAGAAACACAAAAGTCTGGAAGGCAAGCTCTCACTTTTCTGTATTACTTCCAATTTTCAAACTTTATTTTGCTAACTTGAAACTACTGTTGTCTTACCTCTGGCTCTTATTTTCATTAGAAACTTGCTGGAAACTGCCCCAGTGTTTGGAGAGAACGTAGTGACGGGTGGGAATGAGGACAAATAACAGGGAAGATTGGAGAAGTCTTGCTCTCCTCCAATCTACAGGGCGAAGCTGAGGTAGGCTTATAGTTGTTTGTATGGGAAATCATACAATGATTAAAAAATAATAATACAAGAATAAGCTGTTTCGTGTACTGACTGTCAACCTACTTTGTCCACCCTGTATGTCTTTACCTGAGGTGGTCATTTTGAATGTGGTTATGTCTACAGGATTAATTATTCCAGCTGGGCAGAAAAATTGGCAAATCAAGTGTTGCCACATAAGAAAAGTTCATAGGTTAGGAAAAAAGACTAAAATATTTTTTGCAGTAATCTATACTCTAATTCTTACCTCTAATTCTCTAGTTTAACAAAAGCTTCAGACATATATTTGAACGTTTTCTTACTTGACTAGAAACCAACTTAGGTTATTTATTTACTTTAATTCCCACCCCCTAACTATTCTAACAAATTTACTCTAAGTAAGTCAGTGATATTAAAGTAGCAGGTACATTGGAAAATTGTATAATTTATGACTTTATCAAAATCACCAATTATTTTTGAAGTTATAATTATTGGTATCACATTTGAAGTCAGACTCAATGGTAGGGCATTTGACTGCAATTTAGGTTTTCAAAACCCCATTTTCCTCAACTAAAACATCTAACAAACAGCTGGCTGATAGGGCATTTACGATATAAGCCTTGCTTCCAATGTGGCACTCACTGGTGGCTGGTGCTGGGGAGAAGTAGCAGGAAATGGAGAGAGGAGGGGGCAGAATGGAAGGAGGAGGGATGGAAAGAAAAGGGAAGACTAGAGTGTCAAGGGAGAGAGAAAGAGGGAGACTTTATCTGTTAGGCAGTTGAAGTTAATGTCTGGAAAACTGTCTCTTGGGAGGAGAAAAGCCTTCTTCACTTTAAAAATGGTGTTAATCCATTGCTCTCCCCGCTACCCTGCCCTGAATGCCCCTGGCTATATGAGTAGCATTTCCAATTAGATCTGGTTGAAAAGTTTGTACAGAAACCTAAAGCCCTCTGAATGCATTTTATTACATTAGGCTGTTCAACAAAAGATTAGTTTCTCGTAGCCCAAACCACATTATGGCCTTGGAAAGTTAGTCCAGTAGATCTTTCCTGACATAGCTTCTTAATCCTGGATACAACATCATCCTTTCTTTTCTCTGTTTCTGTCCCTGTCTCCCTCTTTCTTTCACACACACATACACACACAATGTCAATATATTTTTTTAAATTTAAGTAACCATGCTCCTCACTCTATTAAGACTGTAAGAAAAAAATTATGTGTAATCATTGCTTCAAAGAGAAGCTCATGTCTAATTATATTATTAAAGAAACCAGGACCAGCAAGTGGACTCTGTAGAAAATGGACTATGTCTCCTATGACTTTTGAGTGGAGATAGAAAGTCGCATTTGCCTACCCAAAGCAGGACCCACTTTATAACTGGGGCCCTTCTCTCATCTCCAAACTTGGAAAGCATTCCCCTCCCTACTGGCCCTGCCCTCCCTGAAATTGGAAGCCTACAAAGAGAATGATCAAAGAACCAGAGAAAGGCTATGGTACATCTTCTCAGGAAAATATCCAGTTCCCACTGTGAGGAGGTTTATTTAGGTATTTTCTGTTTCCATGGCAAACAGTGATGCAGAAACTGGAGAAATAATGATGTCAAGCTAAAAATTATCAAATGGAAATTAACAAAACTTGATGATACTCCAGAGTTTTCTTTTTCACAAGCAAGGGTATAAAAGGGCTTTTTGTGTCAATATTTGCTTATTTGCTTGCTTTTTGTTTTTGTTTTTGTGTTTACTATGCCAGACAAGCGTCTCTTCCCAATATGGTTGAAACAAAGGGGCAAAGTGGTGCTTAGAGCTGAGCAATAAGTAAAATGGGACTCTTTCAGACATGAGAGGCTTTGCCAGGGAAAGGTGGTGATCATTCCCCATGGAAATGCAGAGAAGAAAGGACAGACTCAAATTTACTAGAGCACTCCACCATCCCACACCATCCACCCCTTCTGTCAAATAAGCCCTCCAACGCTGTTTATAACTGGTCCCATGTTACCATCCCATAACACAGCATGACTCTGCCAGTTCGTTGCCAGCAAATTTGCTCCATCGGAAACACAACCTTGTCCTCTCTTAGTTAGCTACAGCAGGATGTTCTGCATTTACTACCTCTTCTACTTTTGCTCACTCCATTTAGCCTCGATTTCCTAAATAGAACAAATAGCAGCCATTCTCCAAGTGTGGTCTAGGGACTCTTGGGAGAGTCACAACTCCCTTTCAGAAGGTTCTCATGCTCAAAACTATGCCTTTGCAATGTTATTTGTCTTTTCTACTCCTATTCTCTCACAAGGGTGAAGTACATTTTTCCAGAAGCGACATGAAGAACATGAGGAATGATATGTCAACAGATTGAATGAAGAAGCAGATACGAAATTCCAGCTGACTTTTATTAATGAGCCTTTAAGGAATTTGCAAAAAAATGTAAAACAATGCCCATCTTCTCACTATTTTTTTCTTTTGGAAAATATGGTGACTGTTTAAAATTAAAATCTATTATTTGTATTAACATATAATTAAGTTATTATTTCAAATATTTAATAAAATGTTTAAAATTTCTGAGTTTTAATTTCTAATATAATAAATGCTGATAGCTATAATCAACATGAAAATGTTCTTTGGGATCTTCCATAATTTTTAAGAATGTGAGGGTATCCTAAAATGAAAGAATTTGAGAACCCTTGGCCCGCAAATTAAGCAGAGCAGAAATGAAGCAGGAAGTGATGCCTTTATATTTAGTGCCTCAGGTACTTACAGATGACATGAGACTTGTTTTACAATAATCAAGTGTATTAATATTAGAATTCAAAGGAAGATAAATTATGTGGTGATTTCAAATTATAAAAAGGTTTTGATGAAATTTTTTAAGTATACTGCACTTTAACAATATTTAATATATGACTAGTTTTCAAAACCATAAGTGCATTTTCAACTTCTGAGGACTGCCTGCTGAACATCTGGGCCCTGAATCTGGGTGGATTTAATGTAACACTCTTTAGATATGAGAACAATAATAGTAATTTAACTGGGCTTTAAAGTCAATGAAGATGAGAAATCTGTATTTGGCCTTTTTGACAAAAAATTTAAAACCCAGAATAAGAGATGGGAAAGTGAAAATGTGACTGGCCCTAGAAGAAAGAGATTAATATCCTTTTCAGAACCAATTGATTTTTGCATGCATTTTTTTAAGGTAGAAATAAGAAGAGCAAAGAATTAGCCTAGCAGAAACTAAATTATTCTGCAAGATTTGCAGCAGAGTGTTGTTATTTGAGGTGTTATTTTACAAAATTGGAGGAGGGAAACTCCATTAAAATTGGTTTGGGGGTGGGGAGCCAAGGTAATCGAAGATAAAGAAATAGAAGCCCAGAGTTGAGTTTGGGGCCCTGCAGAGAGAGCTGTTCGGCTTGGAGTTAACAAATGGGTTTGTGGTCCAGCAAGGAAAGGCTGACCTTGAACTACAAGGGAGCCAAAGACATATCTGTCCTAGGAGAAAAATAAATAGCTAATGAATAAGTTAACAAGTTGCGTCTGGTTAGTAACACGTTCACGTGGTGGCTCTGTGTGGTGTGTGTGTGTGTGTGTGTGTGTGTGTGCATGTGCGTGTGTGGTGTCAGTGTTCTGGCATTCACATGTCCTTGAAGATAGGCAGATTGCATTATTGATGGGCCCTGAAGGAGGTCTATCTTGAGGAGGAAGTAGAGTGGCCCACAGGTATGTGATTTATGAATAAATCTCTCCTTTGTAGAGTGAGGAATGCACCTATACTTTACTGATTTCTGGACTGCAGCTCTTGTCTAGAGTGGCCACAGTCACCTGCGAAGTCCTGTCCTTGACATCTATTTAAAGCACCATGCTTTCAGCAAGGGCTACTAATTCTGACATTTTATTTTCAGCCATTTGGATCAGTTGACATTTGACTGGCTCTCACGTTTACTATCAGAAGACAGCTTTTGCTTCTCCACAGTTATAATACTTGCTGAACTAATTTTTATGAAATTTTTCAAAATGTCATCATCTTCAGCCGAGGAAAGGACAAGAAAGATCTTTTATCAAATGAGAGCTTTTTACAGAGTGTAGCATTAGCTGAACACAAAAGGTTAGAATGAAAAATTTTGGCCATCTTCATCATAGATGTGGCTGTAGTCTCTACTTAAAATTTCCATTTAATTTGTTTCATTTAATTAAGTCACATCTATGTGTAGCTAAATTGGAGCTACTTAAAATCAAACTACTTAATGGTATTGAAACTTTTTATATGATTAAGCCACATGATAAAAAAGAAAAAAAGTACCAGCCCTGGCTGGTGTGGATCAGTAGATTGAATGCTAGCCTGGGAACTAAAAGGTTGTAGGTTCGATTCCCAGCCAGGGCACATGCCTGGGTTGTGGGCCAGGCCCCTGGTTGGGGTGTACAAGAGGCAACTGATCAATGCATTCCTCACACATTGGTGTTTCTCTCTCTTTCTCTCTCTCTCCCTTTCCTTCTCAGAAAGAAAAAAAGAAAGAGAAAGAAAGAAAGACTAGTCCTTCTGTTTATACACTATAGGATTCTAGACAATTATGAGAAGTTATTTTCTAAGATGTAGTATCTAATTTGTCTATAATTCCTAGGTTATTTAGGGTTTTAGTCACTTACAGCTCATACATACAAATGTTCACACATAAGCACACATCCGACTGAATGCTGCTTAAGAAATATAGAAAAAATTAAATTTGGAAACTACATGTTAAAAGTAGAACTTGAACTGAGAAGCTTAACCTGATAGTCCATTTAAACAATGGTAAGAAAGTAAGGTGTGAAAACATGACTCCCAGTCTCACAGGAGAGTCCATTGGAGGGGTCCATGGGATCCTAGAATGTACACAAGCCCACCAACCTAGGAATCAGCACCTGAAAGGGCACAATCCGACTGTGGGAATCGAGGGAAGTGACTGAAAGTCAGCCAAGAGCCTAGCAAGTGGCATCATTCTTTCTCTGACCCCTCCTCCACATACAGCAGCATAATGCAGAGAAGTGGATTGCCCCATCCTGGAAAATACCTAAGGATCTGCCCCTTACAATGTAGCAAGTGCACCAATATAATGAAATATGGCCCAAATGAAAGTACAGATCAAAGCTCCAGAAAAAGAACTAAGTGACAAGGAGATAGCCAACCTATCAGATACAGAATTCAAAATACTGGTAATCAGGATGCTCACAGAAATGGTTAAGTACAGCCACAAAATAAAGGAAAAAGTGAAGGCTATGAAAAGTGAAATGAAAGAAAATGTACAGGGAACTAACAGTGAAGAGAAGGAAAATGGGACTCAAATCAAAGATTTTTAACAAAATGAAGAAATAAACATTCAACTAGAACAGAATGAAGAAACAAGAATTCAAGAAAATGAGGAGAGGCTTAGGAACCTCCAGGACATCTTTAAACATTCCAACATCTGAATCATAGGGGTCCCAGAAAGAGGAGAAGAAAAGCAAGAGCAAGAAATGGAAAACTTATTTGAAAAAATAATGAAGGAAAACTTCCCCAATCTGAGAAAGGAACTAGGCATGCAAGTCCAGGAAGCTCAGGGAGTCTCAAGAAATTGGACCCAAGGAGAAACACTCCAAGACACATCATAATTAAATTACCCAAGATGAAAGATAAGGAGAGAATCTTAAAAGCAGCAAGAGGAAAGGAGACAGTTATCTACAAAGGAGTTCCCATAAGACTGTCAGCTGATTTCTCAAAAGAAAATTTGCAGGCAAAAAGGGACTGACAAGAAGTATTCAAGTGATAAAAAGCAAGGACTAACAACCTAGATTATTCTATGTAGTAAAACTATCATTGAGAATAGAAGAGCAGATAAAGTGCTTCCCAGATAAGGTCAAGTTCAAGGAGTTCATCATCACCAAGCCCTTATTATATGAAATGTTAAAGGGACTTATCTAAGAAATAGAAAAGGATCAAAACTATGAACAGTAAAATGACAATAAACTCACACATATCAACAACTGAACCTAAAAACAACAGAACAAAAACAAACTAAGCAAACAACTAGAACAGGAAGAGAATCACAGAAATGGAGATCACATAGAGGGTTATCAGTGGGGAGGAGGTGGGGGGAGAATGGGGGTAATGGTGTAGGGATTAAGAAGCATAATTGGTAGGCACAAACTAGACAGGGGGACATTAAGAATAGTATAGGAAATGGAGAAGCCAAAGAACTTATATGTATGACCCATGAATATGAACTAAGGAGGGGGAGAATGCTGGAGGGAGGGGAGTGCAGGGTGGAGGGAATAAAGGGGAGAAAAATGGGACAACTGCAATATCATAATCAATAAAATATACTTAAAAATAAAAATAAAATAAAGAACTTAAAGAGGAGGGTGGGCATAAGAGAAGTAAGTTTCTTTGAAAATACAAGCCAAGACTGAGAAAGGTTAACAGAAAAAGAACACACACAAAAAATGGATCCTATCTTATAAAAATTTTTGAAAGAAATTTCAGGCTTCTTCATTTATTGCAGCACTGTAGAAACTTATTTCAGGTAAGATGTTTTCCTTAAAAAACAAAAAACAAACAAACCAAAAAAACGTAAATCTGATGATTGGCATCCTGCAAAAGATACTTACAATCACCTTAGTTTTCTCTCCAACTTCGAGCCATGAGCATACGATACCTAGGATAGCTTTCCTAATTTGGGATTGTATGTCTGTCTACTTTCCTTTTACTTACATAGCTGCCCTGGATTCAAAGTTTGTTCCAGATTTTTTAGGCAATGTTCTGAGATTAGGGTCATTACTATATTAGAAATGAATAGTACTCCAGAAAAGTTTTTAGAACAAGAAATGATTTTAAGAACATTTTAAGAATATGAAGTGAAGAGAGAAGATCCCAGGACAGTGGTGAAATAAATAATAAAATTATTCAAACTACAATGTAAGACTAATAATCCTAACACAACAAAAGGCCTTCCTTCACATCTTAGACAGTGAATATTATCGTCGGGTCTAGCTTTCTATAGGGTCCCAGAGAGAAGCTGGTTCCAGATCTTCTTCTAAATTAGAAGATCTTAAAATGTTTTGTGTCAGAGACCTCTTGAGGCATTTGGTGAAGTCTCTGAACTCTCAGAATAATGTTTTTACAAAGACCATCAATTTTATTGAATAGGAAGCCCCAGCTTCAGAATATATCCATGTACATGGATATAATACACACATATGTATCCAGAATATATCCATATTACAAATATTTTCTAAAGCTGAGGGCAAGAGAACTCCTGAGGAACTGGATTTGGCCTGAAAGAGGGACTGTTAAAAAATTACTCCAAACTTTTTGGACAGAAGAAATGAAAGGATGGAATGTCCATGAACTTAATCTATCTTTACTGGACACATAAGAGATACAGGGGAAGCAACCATGGATGGCCTACTGTCTTTGATAATTTTTCCTCATCATTGGCATTCATTAGATAGTTACTGGGCTTTCTTTTTTTTCTCTGGATGGAATTCTTGATGAACCCTAATGAGAAAGGAAACTAATGAAAAATAGCCATTTATTTTTATTTTCTTAAAGATTTTTATTCATTTAATTTTTTTTTATTTTTTAGAAAGAGGGCAAGGGAAGGAAAAAGTAAGGGGAAGAACATCAATGTGTGAAATATCGATTGGTTGCCTCTTGCATGCATGTCAACCAAAAAAATGGCCATTTAAAAGCTCATTCTTCAGTGCAATGTGATTTATTTTTTCTACTTATACTTTTCTTTATTGACCATTAATTGAGTTATTAAATATTTTTTATGTGTAACAATGTCAGTTTCTTACATGGCTGCCACTCATTGTCGAATACTGCCTGCTTGGGCTGCTCGTGTCCAGCACTGGCTTGACACCTGAAAATGTGTCAAGAATGCAAAGAGGCTGACAGAGGAAGCGCTGCAAGCACTCACTGCGCGCTCAGCAAATTCAGGGTAACACGAAGATTGAGAGTATACCTTTATTTAGAATGTATTGTATTTGGCTTTTATTTCTGAGTATATTAGATCATTGTTTCATGTGTGATTATTTGGTGTAGTTTATGAAATGTCCAAGGTCAACTTTCATCAAGGAACAAGGAACAGAGAAGGGTCAGCCTGAGAGTCCTTCCTGTTCATAACCAGCTAGCACAGAGGGCCCATTCATGAATGGTGCTGCTTAGTACACAGCAATATGATATTGGGTCAACCATGTGACTGGGGCTTTGATTTTTTTTAAAAATATGTTTTATTGATTATGCTATTGCAGTTGTCCCATTTTCCCCCTTTATTCCCCTCTGTCCTGCACATCCTTTCCCACCCACATCCCCCCCCTTTAGTTTGTGTCCGTGGGTCATACATATAAGTTCTTTGGCTTCTACATTTCCTATACTATTCTTAACCTCCCCCTGTCTATCTTCTACCTACCATTTATGCTACTTATTCTCTGTACCTTTTCCCCTTCTCTCCCCACCCACTCCCCTGATGATTACCCTCCATGTGATCTCCATTTCTGTGATTCTGTTCCTGTTCTAGTTGTTTGCTGAGTTTGTTTTTGTTTTTGTTTTAGGTGTGGTTGTTAATAATTGTGAGTTTGTTGTCATTTTACCGTTCATAGTTTTGATCTTCATTTTCTTAGATAAGTCCCTTTAACATTTCATATAATAAGGGCTTGGTGATGATGAACTCCTTTAACTTGACCTTGTCTGGGAAGCACTTTATCTGCCCTTCCATTCTAAATGAAAGCTTTGTTGGATAGAGTAATCCTGCATGTAGCTCCTTGCCTTTCATTACTTGGAATACTTCTTTCCAGCCCCTTCTTGCCTATAAAGTTTGACAAATCAGCTGACAGTCTTATGGGAACTCATTTGTAGGTAACTGTCTCCTTTTCTCTCACTGCTTTTAAGATTCTCTCCTTATCTTTAATCTTGGGTACTGTAATTATGATATGCCTTGGTGTGTTCCTCCTTGGGTCCAACTTCTTTGGGATTCTCTGAGCTTCCTGGACTTCTTGGAAGTCTATTTTCTTTGCCAGATTGGGGAAGTTCTCCTTCATTATTTGTTCAAATAAGTTTTCAGTTTCTTGCTCTTCCTCTTCTTCTTCTGGCACCCCTATGACTCGCAGGTTGGAATGTTTAAAGATGTCCTGGAGGTTCCTAAGCCTCTCCTCATCTTTTTGAATTCTTGTTTCTTCATTGTGTTCTGGTTTAATGTTTCTTTCTTCCTTCTGGTCCACAGCATTGATTTGAGTCCTGGTTTCTCTCCTGTCACTGTTGGTTCCCTGTACATTTTCCTTTATTTTACTTAGCATGGTCTTCATTTTTTTTCATCTAATTTATGACCATTTTCAACCAATTCTGTGAGCATCCTGATTACCAGTGTTTTGAACTGTGCATCTGATAGGTTGGCTATCTCCTCATCGCTTAGTTATATTTTTTCTGGAGCTTTGATCTGTTCTCTCATTTGGGCCAAATTTTTGTCTTGGTGTACCTGTTACATAGTAAGGAGTGGAGCCTTACATGTTCACCAGGGTGGGGCAGCCACGTCGCTGCGTTGTGATGCTGTATGTGGGGGAGGGGTCTGAGAGGGGACAATGCTGCTTGCTTTGCTGTCTGTGGGTTCCTCTGCTACCCACAAGCAAATTAGGCCCTTCTGGTGCTGATTCCCAGGTGAATGGGCTTGTGTTCATTCTAGGACTCTGCCGGTCTCTCCAATGAACTCTCCTGTGAGACTGGGAGTATCTCCTGCTGCTGCTTCAACACCCACAGGTGTTTTCAGTCAGAGGTTTGAGGCTTTATTTCCCCGAGCTGGAACCCTGGGTTGTGAGGTCTGTCTTGCTCCCCAGTTGCTGCTCCCAGTTTATCTGCATGCAAATGTGGGACCACCCAGTCTGCAATCTGCTGCCTCCTTAGGTCCGCCAGCCACTGCCTTGCCCACCCTGGTCCTCCAGCTACTGCCTTGCCCTGAGTCCTCTCTGCCTGGCTGCCTGTCTCCGCCCCTCCTATTGGTCTGGGTGAGTGTTTCTTCTTTAACTCCTTGGTTGTCCGACTTCCATACAGTTTGATTTTCTGTCAGTTCTGGTTGGTTTTTGTTTTTTTCAATTTGTTGTTGTCCTTTTTTTGGTTGCGCAAGGAGGCACAGTGTGTCTACCTATGCCTCCATCTTCGCCGGAAGTTCTGATTTTTGAGTCTAATTGTCTTAGATGGCTGGAAGAAGAGGGAACAAGGAGCTCACTGTATTTTCCTTGAAGTATTGCTTTACCTTTGAAGCTGCTAATTTTACCACCCAAATTATTTTAGAAAACTCTAGTCTCTATAACTATTTAGAGCTGTCAAAAAGGAGAGAAAACATGAAGAGATAAGAGATGAAGTTTGAGCTAAGAAGGGGATGATGTCAATTTACACTGTGCTGGAATTTTTTGAATGTGTATTCCCTTTCCCTCAATTTGGGGACTTGGGTTTCAGGTTGTGAGGTAGGTAAATATTTATAGTATTGTCCTGTTTTTCTAACAAGAAATGCAAATCTCTCTTAGATTAATGTATGCATGTGAGAAAGTAAAGTCATAAAAAAACATGTGTTTGGCAAGGAGCATTAGGGACTTGGAAGTGGGATACAACACAAAGGCATTGGGATGAGGAAAGAGGATGAGGTGATAGAAGACAAAAAATACAGGGATGGTGCATCCTTCTTCTTTGTCTATACAATTCCAAAATCATTGGAACCAAAGTGAAGAAATCCACAGAAAACAACGAGTTTCGTTTTCATCATGAGCAATGTATAATTCACTCTTTCATCTAAGGGTATATAATAACTATGACCAACTCTAGGCAGAAGTATAAAGTAAGTGAAATTATTTTCTAAGTCTTTCTATTTCTCTTTCATTGGTCTTCAGTCTCCCTTTGGGTGCAGCCATAATACATACTTTGGCACTCAACTCAAGCCTCCTGTAAATTTCCATGTGTGTGTGCTGAAACTCCTCCAAGATTTTTAAAAATATACTTGTCCAGTATCTTAGACATTTAGAGCCCCAAGTACGACTAGAGTTCATTAAATCTTGCAGAAAAAAAATTTCTAATTATATGATTGTTATTTTTAAACTAGGTAATTACCTAAATAATGAATAATAATTTCTAGCTCTTAAGTCACTCTAGATAATACTTTTATCTTAACAAGATACTCTTAATGTCTTACTCCAAAGAAATAACATAGCTCTTTTAGATACTGTAAGAGAATGGTAAGAAAGGTGAATTTTGATATAATGGTCCTTTCAGTTCACTTTAGATCTGACATTTGGATGAACCTAGGAAAGGTTCAGACCCAGGAAACCACATAGGCAAACAGTGGAGAGACTGTAGTCTATAGTCATATATACATAGATGATAATGTGTCCTCCAGGTTTTCCATCATCCAAATCACAAAATGACTGGCAAACATCCTTGGTGAAGGAAGTAACACAATTTCAAAATTATTTATGCTGGGAGGAATTTAGTAAATATTTTTAGGAACTCTAGGTGAAATTATGGACTTCTTAATTACTCTATTTCATAGGTTCAAAAGAAACAGCCTATAATTACAGTAGAAAAAACCTATTTGAGACCCAAGAAAAACATTTTGTCCCCTTAGAATCTCATACTTAAAGCATTTGCAGCTTCCGCCTCTTCAGATCTTTATGACCTGGTAACTCTCTTGATTAGCTCGTATGCTTATTAACCTGATGGCTTGCTTAAGTTTCTCTCTAACACTAGGACTGAAAACCTGTGTAGCTTCCCAGCGTGGTCCTCTCCTTATGCAACCCAGGGGCTGCAAAAATGGTGGTTCATTTTTGGTTGTAAACTCCCTCAAGGAATATCAAGAATTTACTGAAATCGCTGCCTAATTGCAGAGAATAAATTCTCATTCTGTTCTCTTACAAATATTTCAAATTATTTGTCTAACAGTAAATTAGACCTGACATGTTAATTGGTTAAGGGAGTCATGCATGATGTTTGCTCATTTGTGACTAATTTTTAATACATTTGTATTTTTGAAAAAAAAAAGTAGATCAACTTGGAGAAAACTGGGTCTAGAACTAAATCATCCTGCAATTTCCATTATCAGAGAGACCACAGACATTAGTGTAAAAGTGCACAGGCGGCTCATTCCAGGCCTGGCTGATGACTCACCTGACCTCAAACACACAATTTCACCTCACCTTTCCTGGGTTTCTTCCTCCAGTAAAATAGACCCAATAATACCACATAACATCCTCATAAGGAAATTGGTAGAATTAATGAGATAGTAAAACTAGTGGGAAATAGTTGTTGAAAGGACCTCAGGGCCTTATAGTCACTCCCTCCTGCTGTGTGGAAACATCTGACCTATCCAAATCTATTATTTCAATGGCTGTTGAGCTCAACTTAATCTCTTCAAATGGAGAAGCTGCAACAGCCTCTCACTCAGATCCTGACTTGCTTCCTGACGTGATGATTGAATCATTTATCACACTGAATCTAGATCTCTTTTTTGGTAGCAGAGAGATCCCATTGTCCTGTGCATTTTTCTGTGAATGTGGCAAACAACGGCATGCTTGGGAAACTCCGTGGAATCATTTGGAAATAGTACATCTTTTGGACATGCGTTTTTATTTTTATTCCTTAGTCTCCTTTTCTTTAGGATTGGTTTCTGGTGAAGGATAGAGTGGAGCTGGACAGTCTCACAATAAATACAATTTAATCTTTTTTGAGTCATTATCATTGATAAATAGAGATATTTGCTAGTTTTATAAGCTTT